>AWOL01S0069040.1:2326-25417 GCA_000715115.1 Nicotiana otophora
TCCTTTAACCAGAGCGCCCTCGATTTTTGCCGCCAACTAGTCTCCTGAGCTATTGCTAACTCGACTATTTTCCTCTTAACCTCCCCCAATCTCTTTCACAGATTCATCCAACTCCCCCGCCCCTTCCCCTCTTTCTAAATCCCCCAATTCATGCATAAGCTCCCTCATTTTAACTTCTACCCTCCCAAAAACCTCCTTATTCCACCTAATAATATCTCCCTTGAGCAATTTGAGTTTCTTCGAAAGACGGTATGAAGGTGTCCCTGATACCCCGTAGTTTGTCCACCATTCTTTCACCTTGTCACCGAATCCTGGCACTTTCAACCACATGTTTTCGAATCGGAAGGGAGCACGCACCACCTCCCTCTGCATCCATCTAGAAAAATAAGCAAATGATCTGAAGTCAACCTAGGTAAAGGAATCTGCAGCACAATCGGCACCAGCTCATCCCATGAGGGAGATGTCAGGAATCTATCAAGTCTAGACCTTGAGTTGGAATCCTCCGCCCTGGCCCAAGTAAACCTTTACCTTGACAGAGGAAGGTCAATGAGAAAGTGATCATTGATGAAGTCAGAAAACTCCTCCATGGCCTTCGAAATCACATTACACCCTAATCTTTCCTCCGGGAATCTAATAGTGTTAAAGTCTCCCCCCAGAACCCATGGAATGTCCCATTCCCCCATAATATTGGCTAGTTCCTCCCAGAAAGACACCTTGGACCCTTCCCCTACCGGCCCGTACACTCCCCCAAATCCTCGCTCTACCCCACTCACTCTATCTTTGACGAGAGCTGCCAAAGAAAAAACTCCCTTCCTAATCTCTTTTACCTCCAAGCTTCTATCATCCCACATAAGTAGAATGCCCCCGGCACTTCCCGCTGCTGGGACCCAGTCATATTTTACCCAACTACCTCCCCAGACACTTCTCACGATCGCATCCGACAAAACTTCCATTTTGGTCTCCTGAAAACAAACTAGGTTGGCACCCCACTCCCTAACTCCCACTTTGATGATGGCCCTTTTGTTTGGGTCATTCATCCCCTCACATTCCATGAAAAGATCTTAACTTCCATAAGCGACACTAGCCCCCATTTCCCCAACCCCCCTAGCCGAGGTCCCTTTCTCTCTGTCACACACTCGCCCCCTTCTCTGATACACCACTACATCCCCTAAGTTATTTTGCTTAACATCTTTACCCAACTCCCTCCCTGCACCATCGTAAAGAAATTGTTGCTCAATCTCCCTCCACAGTTCTAACACCCTATCTTCCTTCCCTTCAACAGAAACACCTAGAAACTTCCCAAAGTTTAATAGTTTATCCTCCATCCAGAAAGACATATCCCCTCCTCCGATCCTTGACGAAATTGGGCAGGCTTCTTCTATATGTACCCTTTTCTTGCTACTACTAGAGGAATACAAGACCATAACATTGCTAGCACTATTATTAAAATCTACTCCCTTAAGTTTTGAATTAATTTCTTCGATTAATTCTTCATTGCTATTGTTACTTCCATTTCCCTCCGAGGGTTTAGAAGAAGAAGGTCTAGTAAAAGACATTCTTCTACTTGAAGAAGCTTCACTAGCCTGATCTTAAGAATTTTAAGTTGATGGCTCCTGTTGGATATTGAATGACTTGTTCGATGAAGGAACTCTCAGGTTCATATTTTGGTTGGGTGATGGCGTCAAAACGCCATTCTTTTTTTGACAAAATTTTATCCCACTAAATCATTCTGGGGACGTGTGCTTCCATGAGCATAGTTACTCCTTTATTACTTTCGATTTTAGCCTTTGGGGCTAAAGTTGTTGTTATTAGTCTGTAATATACTCTATATATCACAACTATTTCTCTTGTATTAACTTTGCTATTCATGTTTTTTGTTTTTATATTAAGAGTTAATGTATCCAAAACATTTTGGTCATTTATGTCAACCGAAAAGTTTGGATAACAGTTAAAGTATACCGGGTCTTCGGCTAGGTTACTTTGTAAGACTCCTAATAATGAATCATCAAAGTTTAATAATCGGTCATCTCTTAATNTTTCCTTGAGGGGCGGCAACCTCTGAAATTAACACCCCGCTGCTATAGGAATGTCCAGAACCATCAGTAGGGTAACATGGCGGAAGAGAGCATGGAACCCTTGGCGGCATATTAACTGAAAGTACTGGTCCGACACTAACATCAATTGGGGCATGCTCAACAATCTGCCCAGAAGAAGAAGAAACTTTAAGTGTGACCTCAGCACAACTAAGCCCAGGAGCAGGTGAGGGGTTGATGGAACCGGGTCCATCAGGGGAGGGGGGGGGCGTGGATTAACAGCACCATCCTTAGCCGGTTCTGCCCCTGCAGCAGCGGCCATCGTAGAGGGGCACAGGTCACTAGAGCTCGGTGAAGGAGTGCCACTGTGTGAAGCACCATGGCCAGAGGAAGGAGGAACGACCGTTCCCATATGCTTAGGAGCCTTATCATGCGCGGCTTGAAATAATCTGGGCCCCTTAGGATCAATTCTAATGGAATTGGGGAAAGTTGCTGGGCCCATGTGAGGAGGCCCAGGCCTATACTTGCTGAAAACTTGCCCGGCCCTATGATAAGTAGAAGAGGATCGTCCCATTCTGCCTTTTCAGCCCTCATCACTAACCCATTCACGTCTTCTCCTCCTGTAAAATTTTGTCTTCCTCCCCCAATTTCAAACCTCCCGTCTCTTCTCGATCTAACGTCTGATTCCGGCTTAATCCAGTGATCCGGTGAGCCCTCCCCTCCCCTCAGAGACTGATTTCCACTCCCCTCACTTCTATTTGACCTTTCCTTTTCTTCCGTCGCTATCACAGGCATAAAGATAGGGCGAAATTCAGGGCACAACCTAACCCTAAAACTCAAGTAGTCATCTTCCACCACAGTGGAGACAGGGATTTTGCCCCCTTTACTCACCACAATCCTCACTCGCGAGAGATCGTATAAACTGCAAGTGACATCAATAAAACCCCCACAGATTTTCCCTATCTTCTTGAATAGGTCAAGACACCAAAGATGCACCGGGAGACCTACCATGTTGACCACCAATGTTTCGCCAGTGAAGCGAAGGTCAAGACACCCATCATGCTCCACCCATCTGTCTAGATTTAAGTTCCCATCGAACTACCTGTTTCCTCTGACAAGAATTTCTGAAGCTTGAGACTTGTCAACAAAACGAAAGAGATATTGAGTGTCCCCCAATTGCGATATTTTCAGCCCGTCCTTGACGTTCCATGCCTCTGCTGCCCAGTTCCTAACAGCCTCTGGAGAACCAACCCATTTGGAGAAAGACACAATGAGACTAGATTCCAAGAAACCCTTGTGCCTGAGAGTGTGCTCCTCGGACAGCGAGAAGTGCGGCTCCTGTCCTACGTCGAGCTTTCGATGGCATCTTCCCCCAAGTTCTAGGGCTGGCCAAGAGACAACTTTGATAAAAGACATGTTTTCCAGTTTTCTAGATTCTAGAGAGAAAAAAGAGCTTCTCTCTATATAATCCATCATATTCTAAATGCGGCTGTCCCGAAAAATCTGGCCGGAAAAAGCCTCAATAGTTGGAATAACAGTATTCACAGTGGGTGAAAACAATATATAGGAAGGGAGGAAGGTTTTCTCGTACTGAACAAAGGAAACAATCGTCAGAATCTGGGGTTTAAAGGCCGGAAAAAGAAAAAGTCTTCAGAATTTGGTGAAACTGGCACGGGAAGGCTCGGAAAAGCCTCGAGAAGAGGCTATCTGAAGAAAAAAATTTGAAAGGTCGCCGGAAAAAGCCACACGCGCCGGCACGTGGCTGAGATCTCGCCGGAAAAACAGGCGAGTTGGCGGCGCGTGAGGGCGCGGTTGCCAGAGAACTTTACTGGGGTTTGGATGCGGGAAGCTTGGCTCTTGATGGGTGTGGTGGAATCTTAGGAAGAAGAAGAGAAGGAAGAGTCTCGGCCATAGAATGCTATGTTGCGAGGGCCTGCTGGTGTAGGGTTCAAAAATATAAATCCTGTCATCACCTATGTTAACACAAAAAATGAGTTTCTGATCAATCACCGAAAATTGATTGAGGAGAAACTATGCCCTCTGCTGTTGAAATCGCCAGAATTTCCCTGTAAACTGTAGGATTTGAAAGTGTTATACCTCGATTATCGTGTCTGAGAGCATCTTAGCTTAGTTTCACACTTACAAAATCTAATTCTTTGTTCTCTAATTAGAAAATCTCTGTGATCCTCGTTACACGTTATTCCTTTGTTTCTCTGTTATTAACATCTTGAGTTTTGCATATTAGAAACTTGTCACTAGCATTAATAGTGTGCAGAATTTTACAGGGGACGTTGTTAGCCTCTTTGCTGGTATGGACTGTGCCTCCGATCTTGGCTTGGTGAGATACAGACTAAAGAAATTTGTTCATGCTTGTATTCGGGCTGTTTATGGAAACAGGTTAACTCAAGACCTTACTTCATATCTTCTTGCTTTACTTCCCCATATGAATCTTCTGAACTTCATATGGTTACTTGTTACTTTTGTCTCTGTTGAACACAGAGAAGGAGAGTTATTTGATCTTATCTTAAGACTTAAAACCAAGCTATTTTAAAGCAAATATGCAATGTTTAAGAAGAAGGTCTTAATCGATTCTTTCATGTTATTTTTGTTTTATTAAGTACTTTCAGTGTACCTCTTTTGGATCGTATTGGACCTGAATTCCATATCTTTATATTGCTATTTATTAGTCTTCTTTATTTGGGAATTTCATGTTTTTTTTGTGCTATGTGTGTTCTGTTGAAAGACCATTTGGACCTTCACCTTCACTATCCTAAAGATTATTGTCCCCTTGAAGCAAACTGATTTGAACCTTATAAAGCAACCATGTGAAAATCCACTGGGTTGCAAGAATTGTTGCATGTCACTATTTATATTTAACATTAGTGAGCTGGTTAACAATATCATTATAATGCTGGCAACGGTGCTATAAAGCTTCTATGGTTGATTCATTTTAATATGTATTCTCTTCCCACTTTCTTTTCTTCCCTAAAATAGTTAGTAGCTATTCTAGGAGGAAAACTCTGATACAGTAATTGTTTCCTATCTTGTATACTATTTCATGATGTCTTTCATCTTTCCATAAGCATGACCACTCTGATAACATACTCTCTAGTTGCTGGCTTTGAATTTTTTATTGTGGAGGTGTAGAGGGGTGGGAGTCTTCCTTTGCTAAACATTGAAATTTGATAAGCTTTGATGAAGTTGCCTTCTGTGGCAGGCATTTATTTTTGATAGTCCTGCTATACCAGTTATAGAACTATGATTACTCATTCATAGTGTTATTTTCTGAAAGAAGTTATTTTATCTAACACCTGTAAGGTACCAATTTTTGGGGGACATAGTCCAATTGGAATGCTAAATAAGTGCTGTCGTGTCTTAATTTTACTCATATGAGCTATGTCTGTGCAGGAATAAGTTGAGAGATCAACTATTTATGGAATCTGAGAAGTCCTGTACATCAGCAATCCTCTTGTTGGATGCAGTAACGTTGCTGATTGATTTAAGGTTTCCCTGGGCTTGCAGCAGTGTCACCCATCTTCATCAAAGAAATATATATTCCTTATTTAGGGAAATCATTCTGATTGGCAAGGTTGCTCCTATAAGTACAAGAGCTATTGAGTTGAATTATTTTACAACTTATGTAATCTGTAACAATGAGTTATTCAAGTATATTTTCAGGGAAGTGATCACAAATTCCAAGTAGTTTGTAATTGTGGATCAATTTCAAATTTTGTTAACTAGCTTTATTGCTTTAAAGTGCTCTTCTACTCTTGGGAGCTAAAAAGTATATCATAAAAGGTGATGGTGTGTGTGACAAGCTTGTGATTTTTTCACGGAGATTTCTAATAATCCTGGCTAATGTTGAAAAGCGGAGCTTTCTTACGACTCTCTACAATCCTATGCTTCCAATACTCTTAAACATTCTTTGAGCTTTAGGAGCTTGGCAATATACATAAACATAATATTTTCTTCAGATGGAAGATCATATAAATAAGATAACATTGTTTTTATATGACATATTCACTTGTTTCTCTGTTTTGGTATACTGGTCTCTCGAGAATACAAATATCTCATTGACTTGGTATTTATTAAAGCTGAAGGGTGACAGCATGCAGTTTAATTTTTGCAGGAAAGAAACTTTCCAGCTTCCAACAGGGTTGTATCTTCGTTCGAGCGTGTGCTTGGACTGATTATACCTCATATTGGTCAAAGCACTTGTTCTTGTGCAATTGTTGACCCACGGTGTTGCTTCCCTTCCCAGATTCTTACAATTCCATTTTTATGGCGGTTTTTTCCTCACCTAAAAGAGGTAAATGGATATAGTGTTCCACCGGAACATGGTTGTTTCTATGGAGGACCGGATCAAGGAATAATCCTTTACCGACCAAGTATCTAGTTGCTCTGTGCTAGTTCAAGTGATGGTTCTGCATGAATCATCAGCTGATATCTGTGCCATATTGTTGTTCATCTTCCTTTGGAAGCTTCAGATTTATGCTTTTGGGGAGCTTTTTTTATTTGTTAGTGTTTGCTTTATATTTCCTGAAGGCTTATTCAGCTGGTTTCATTTCATTATGCAGGTCTTTGCAAGTCCATCTGTGAGTCGTCATTATTTTCATCAGATGGCATTATGCATGAAAGAGCATGTTAATGTCCTCCCTCCTGATATAGAGATTGATCTTCCTGGCTATGCTAGCCTTCTAGGGAATCTACTCGAAGTTGCTAGGCTAGCTTTTGCCCTGCCAGAATCATTCACTATGGTAAAGACATGCCATTAGTTTTACTCAATAAAAAAAAGATGTTTTATATTTTTGTGGTCCAAGTTTTATGACTTTTGTCATTATTGTTTGGAACCTACTACTCCTGTTGCATGGAAAACTTAAAATCTTTCTATCAAGGAATGAACTCTCATGGATTAGGTTAGCAATCCCAAATGCTTGATTTGGCGTGAATTTCATTCCATACGATGCTTCCTCTCTCGCATTTTATTTGCGCTAATTCAATTGGCCTTGGAGATTAAGGAAGTACTCCATAAATGATTTGATAAGATTGGGGTTCGTTACAGATCTTTTGAAGGAACTAACTTTGAGAGGTGGCTATTGGGAAGCGAGGGATTTTATCAGAGGGGGAGATTTGTTTTATGGAAATATATCATTTCAAGGGCGTCATCTGCCATACTTTTTATTCTGGTGATTGAATCTTTGAGCAAGATGATAGCCAACACTGCAGCAGGAGGCTGGTAGAGTGTTTCTCTGCATCGATCAAGGGACAAAAATTGTGTGAAGATCTCTCACCTCCTTTTTTTAATGATGCATTAATTTTTCTGATGCCGATGCAAACCAGCCAACATACTTGTGACAGATTCTCCTGTGGTTACAAGTAGTGTTAGGACTTGAGATCAAACCTCAGGATATGTGAGATCATTCCCGTGGAGAGCTGAACAACATCAAGCAGATAGCACAGGTACTCAATTCCAAGGTTGGTGCTCTTCCTCTATCTACCACGGGTTGCCATTTGGGGGCCTCAAATAAGGATCAAGCAACATGGAATCTGATCATAAAAGGAGTTGAGAGAGGCTAGTTGGATGGTAAAAGTGATCCTTGTTTGTATGGCGGAAAGAAATAGAGAGTACACTGTCCCTACATATTGCATGTCACTTTTGCAAGCACCGACCTGGTGACTGGGAGGTTGGAAAGGCTCCAAAGTAATTTTCTATATGACTTAGTAAATGATTCTAGAAAGAACCATCCATTAAATTTAACTTCCTCGAAAAAATTAAGGACGACCTGGGTTGGAGGAGCTTAGCGTATTCAATAGGGCGTTACTGGGAAATGACTGGAGATCTGGGACTGAGGATTAGGCTCCATGGATAGAAGTGATAGCACAAAAATATGGACTTGCGGACAAGGGATGAAGGGCTACGAATGTTATAGTACTTTTTGGCCATGGTGTATGGAGAAACATCATGAAGGGTGGGAAGGCTTCAGTGGCAACATAACAAATAAGATTGGGAAGTACAACATTATTAGCTTCTAGACTCACACATTGGCGTGGAGAATCTGATTTTCTACATATGAAGAATAGCCTCTTATTTCTATAGTACCTTTTAGTGCACCCATGTGGTTCCAGTATGTGTAGAAGATTGGATGTACTTTGAATAGAACCATATTTTTCTCTAAGACTATTTTTTGGTGTACTTCTTGTATAGGGGAACTTTCTCATAGATTAATAAATTATACTCCATCCGCCCCAATTTATGTGGCACCATTTGGATTTCGAGAACAAAGAAAAACTCGTTACTTTTTGGTACTCTTCTTGTATACGGGAGATTTTCCTTTCATTAATAAAATTATTTACCTTACGAAAAATAAAAATCATGTCAAAGCCAAGTTAGGGTAATGTAGCCTATTTGTGAAAACTTGAGTTAATGAAGTAATAGTTCTATGAAAGATGGTAGGTTGTTTGGAAGGAAAACATGTAAAAAGTGTTTATTTTTACTCTAAGAGGCATAGGCGTTTGGGGGTGTTTGTTTGTGGATGGATTTCTGTTAAGGCGAAGGTAAGGGTAAACTAGAGAATGTGTGAAAATTTGGGTCAAGTAAATATGGTTCACGCATTCAGTCAAAAGGATTCAGTCTTCATTAGATGGATTTAAAGGGAAAGAAGGTTAATAAATTGTAGTCAAAAGGAAGTTTTGATAGGGCTCAACATTTGAATATCAGTTTCAAGGTACACATTGTTGTGCACTGAGCATTTGACAAATCATTTCTAGTGCTTGAGGATGATTGGATATATGATGTTCGTAAGCATCCCTTTTGCCAAACCAAACTTTTGCACAAAATGATTGCATCAGAGGTCCATTGCTAGTTGAAAAGGATGTTCTACAGAACGGTTGTGAGACCAAAGGTGTTATATGTGAGTGAATGTTAATGACCTAATATATCCACAAGATGAATATAGTTGAAACGTGAATTTTAATATGGATGTGCGATTGTACAAAATTAGAAATGATTAGAAAGATTAGAAATGATCATAACAGAGTTAGTGGGCAAGTAGCCCAATTGGATGATAAAATGAGAGGAGGACCATGAGATGATTTGTAGATGTCCTACATAGACCTCCCCGGTCTCTGCTTGCAGTACTGTGGTGATTGAAGGTGCTTAAAAAGATGAGCTAGACCTGAAATAGAATCTCAAAATACTGACAATCTCTGATTCTCTAGGAATCGACACGGATATAGCTAAGATAGAACACAATTAAAGCAAAAGATCCATGTAGGCGACGACAACTAGTTGGGATTAATTAGTTGTTGTTGTTACACTTACACTGAGTCAGGATAGGAATAAATTGAGATTTATAGAACTCCAGTTTTGAGGACCCCTAATTTGCCTTAAAACGCAAAACTTACCAGCGTTGAATGAATTAGGCCCGTATTGAGTAGGATACATAGAGGATTGGTGCGCAATATTTATCGATTGTATTTCAGGAAAGAGACAAAAATAAGTGTTAGTTGTTAAGTGTCCCACATTGGTAGGGAGAATGGTTATTTTCTCCTTATATGATATTGGCAATCCCTCACCTCATGAGCTAGCTTTTAGGGTTGAGTTAGGCCCAAGGTATATTTTCATCACCTCCACTTGGGTTGCAACTCATGGTACTTGTCTAACTCATCATAATCTGCAGAAAAGAGGTCTTATCATTTGCAGCAGATGATTTTATGTGAAGAGGCGTATGAGTCAGTTTATCATCTCTCCTCCACTGCAATTTTACTTGCCAGATCTTGTCAATGTTTCTTGGTATTTTTGGGATTCAATGGGTCATGCAAGGAAGCATAAAACATGCCTTATGTAGTTGGTATAAACAACCATCAGTTATTGGAAGTAGACACTACCGGAAAGCAGTGCCTTGTTGCATTTTGTAGAACATTTGGTCAGAGAAACAACATATTCTTCAATAGAAAAAATGAGCACATTTTATATGTTAAATTTAGATGTTTGAGGAGCCTCTTTTTGTGGTACAGGAAAAGTATTGTATCTGACATAGACGCTCTGTTGGACCTATTGTATTCCTTCAACTTATTGAAGTAAGGAATCATTGCTGTTGTATTCCTTCATAGTACCTTCTAGGTACTCATTAATAAAATATTTACCTTGTCATAATAAAAGGTCCATTTGCTTCATGTGGTATCAAAGCCAAAGCCATCTCAGTCCTTGGTTTACCCAATGTTTGGCCCCCATGTTATGTAGTTCACATTCCAAATGTGCAGCCCAGGGCATGCGAGATGTTACATTCCGTACATTCGTAGCGAGAATGGAATGTTGTCTTCTTATATGGTCTTGGTCATTCCTCACTTGATGAGTAGCTTTTAGGATTGAGTTTTGTCCAAGGTCCATTTTCCAGTAAAAAGATATGTTGCTGATTTAGTTAACCTTTTATAATGTTGTATCCATCGTGTCTTTAAATGTGGAGCAATTTTGCGTGATTTCTGCTATTTGCATATTGATAGTGTTCTCTTGGTTGAGATGAATCAGATTACTGGATAGATACTTGATGATGACTGATGTATTGCCACAAATAAGGAAAAGGGAATTTGGATCTTGATCATTACTTGTTCAATAGGAAGAATGTTTCTTGTAAATAATTATTTATAGGATGTGTTTTCTTGGCTTATTTTCTTAAGCATTCACAGTAATTTCCTCTTATACATGTTCACAGGCCGTTGATTTTGCAACTGTTGCAACTTTTTTGTTGGAAGCACTCCCTTCTCTCCAATCATCAAATATGGGAAGTAAAGAAAGTATGCCCTTGTATTATTTACACCTGAGTCCAGTTACTTCAGTAGATGTGTTCAGTTGATGTTCTAATTCGCACATATTTGAGGTTTCAAAAGAAATAAAAGGATGTAAACACCATTCTTTTAATTTTATTTTGAGCTGATTACACTTTTTTCAGATTCTTCAGTGTCTGAGGATGATATGGTCATTGATGATGAACAAACAGAAAAAGTTCTGAATTTGGGTTTGGAACAACAGATAACCAATGCTATAGATCCACGTTTTCTTCTACAGCTGGTATGCAGTCATAATTTTCACAGTACTAAGCACTAAGGTTCACTTTTAGTTCAGTCAAGATTTTATCCATTTGAACTATGAGTCATTTTATGTTTAATGAACAGACTACTGTTTTACTGGGAGGGTATTCACCTCTCAATGGTTTACATAGTGGCCAGCTTGATGAGAAACATGTGGCAGCTGTTAGTGCAGTTTGTGCTTTCCTTCACGTGACTTTCAACATTTTGCCGCTTGAACGTATTATGACTGTACTAGCCTATCGGACAGAGCTAGTTGCTGTCCTTTGGAACTTCATGAAGCAATGTCATGAAAATCAGAAATGGTCATCACTGTCAGAGCAATCAGCATATTTGCCAGCAGATGTTCCTGGATGGCTGCTACCTTTGGCTGTTTTCTGCCCGGTTTACAAGTAAGAGCTTATGGCTTCAACATATTCAGCCTGTATCATCTGGGGGAAGGTTTATACGGCTGTCTTGTATGGTGTGAGTTGTTACTGTGCACAAGTAAATAACACATCTTCTCCTCTATCCTGAATCAGGCACATGCTTATGATTGTCGATAATGAGGAGTTCTATGAACAGGAGAAGCCATTATCTCTGAAGGATATCAGATGTTTGATTGTTATTCTTAGACAGGTAAAACCTTATATATCAAACAACAACCCAGTAGAATCCCACTAGTGGGGCAAAAAACCTTATATAAGACAATCAATAAAACCTTATATAAGACAATCAATAAACGGGTAAAGAATCAATATAATATATGTTTTACTGATCAAAAGAACTTTTAAATTGTTGTCTCTTCATCTCTGCATCGGAAAATACTTTCGTGATGGTATGGGTAGCACAACAATGATAGGATTAGCATCACACAAGTACACAACATTGATAAGATTAGCAGGTCAGCTGGTTTAAGAATCAAGGGTGGGGATTCATTATCACTGTGATTAATGAAGACTTAAAGAATCCTCAGTTTATACTGTGAAAAAGTGTATTTGCTTGCAATTACAGGCTGCTAACCTACCTTATGAACCAAGAACAAGAAAGGATGTTCTCCGCTCTCCCTTACTTGTAATAGTGATCTGCACAGTCTTGTGATTTAAGGCATGATCATATATATTCATCAGTTCAAGACTTCCACAGGAAGTTACTGCTGATAAAAGTTATTCCTTCTATCCTGGGTTATGATTTGAGAAATGCTTGCTCATAAAGTAAAGAATCCGGAAGCAACAGATTAAAGCACCTAGAAACCTTGTGACAGACCTTTTGCCCATTTAGCGCTACACTTGGGTGTCGATGTAGCGGGTACCTAGGAGAGCATGACCGACCACATTCATTACTTTAGTATTCATCACGATTTGACTATTTTACTGCTAGTTTTTGAACCTACCACAATATCCTCCTTTATCTGGATTTGGGACAGTATGATCTGGAGCTAGCACCTGGAGACTATGATAAAACAAAATCTGGTGTTATGGTCCACTGAACTGAAATAGGACCTAGGTGTAGCTGGAAGTGCCCATATTAGTTCTTTTGATTGTTTAAAATGCTCTATATTTTTGGATTAGTAGAAGGTCTTGCATAAGCTAAAAATCCCACTTTTCTTTTACTTGGAGAGTGCTAAGTGTGCAATTGATAGAAGGAGACTATAAGGGCTCATGTTATATTATATCAGGACTCGTTTCCTGCACTAATGCATCTATGCTTTACACACTTAGGCCTTGTGGCAGCTCCTCTGGCTGAATCCTACGGCACCTGCTAACTTTGGTAAATCAACAACTGATATCTTTGCTATGAAGAAGCATCCATTGGAGTTCCTTCAGCATAGGGTTAGTGTTGTAGCATCTGAACTCCTATCACAGGTATCACAGTCCCTCTTTCAAACATGATTCTTGCAGTATTTTTTCTTTAGTGGAATTATTTAATAATTATAGTTTTGAGATATGAAGATTATATTAAATTACTGTTCTAACATAGAGTTATTGTAGTTACAAGATTGGAACAACAGACGGCAATTTACATCTCCTAGCGAATTTCATGCAGATGGTGTAAATGAGTACTTCATATCTCAGGTAATAGTTTTGCAATTGCTAATTTGCAACGTAGGTTTCTTCTGGTTAGGTTCTTTTTCATAAATTTGTCGCAGTAATTGGAAGTATCTTTCAGGCAATGACAGAGAACACTAGAGCCAACGATATACTAAAGCAAGCTCCATTCCTGGTGCCATTTACTAGCCGAGCCAAAATATTTACTGTGAGTGATTAAATCTGCACAATTTT
Organism: Nicotiana otophora; assembly: GCA_000715115.1. Classification (NCBI taxonomy): domain Eukaryota; kingdom Viridiplantae; phylum Streptophyta; class Magnoliopsida; order Solanales; family Solanaceae; genus Nicotiana; species Nicotiana otophora. The sequence continues at coordinate 15,705 of AWOL01S0069040.1, forward strand.
TCTTTGATTTTCTCTTTTTAAGTCTTGTCATTTTCACTTTTTTTCCTTGCCGTTTTACTCCTTTGGGACTTCATATCTATTATAGGAAAATGAGTGGCTCCATTCTCCTTAGACTTATTTTGTTCTTTTTGGTTAGCTTTGTATAAGATAAGAGTTGCACATTGAGCCAATTGAAGTTAGTCAATTTCTTGTATAGCATGTCACTCTGCTCAACTAACCCATAGTTTATTAATCATCTGGCAGTCACAGCTAGCTGCAGCAAGAGAGAGGAATGGGAGCCAGGGTCTTTTTGCTAGGCATAGATTCAGAATTAGAAGAGACCATATTCTGGAAGATGCTTTTAACCAATTGAATGCATTGTCGGAGGAGGATCTCCGAGGACTGGTGATGCATTTGCTCTCTGTGTGATTATGTTCACTTTCTATTTGATTATAGACGTGCATGTATATGTGCAAGTATGCGTGTGTGTGTGTGTACACTTTACTCAGAAGAGATAATTTCTTTTCCTGTGGTTAACCTTGTGTTTCCAGATACGTGTAACCTTCGTTAACGAACTTGGAGTTGAGGAAGCTGGTATAGATGGTGGTGGGATATTCAAGGATTTCATGGAGAATATTACTCGAGCAGCTTTTGATGTACAATATGGATTATTTAAGGTGCGAATTTTATCAATGTTGTTAGATATTAGTGCTTGGACCTCCTGCCCCATAACTAGTTGTGGTTCCAGCTATTTTTATATCAAGGACTGTAGTTTTGAGAAATTCACTCTTGCAGCACAGGGCTATACTTTTGTATCCTAGGTTCATCTGATTATGTACATCCGGAGAGCCTGGCACTGTAGAAGGAAGTAGAGCTCTTTTTAGCAGATGAGAAACAGAACATATAAAATGTAATAGGACGAGAAGTATAATATCTAGTGCTAAAGGTCCTTCAATCTATGTTACATGGAGTTGGGTGTGAAAATTTATTTTTTGAGTGTAGGTAAGTAACTGCTACAGGTACTTGAATTCTTTGGCGATTACATTATCTAGCAAGTATTTGGTGTATTTTGAAGGACTTGCATTAAGTCCCCATACCCATGTGACTTCGTTTAAATCAGAAGTACCCATACCCATGTTATACCCTCGATCCAGGTACTTCAAGGTAATTGGAGAGAGTGTGTAACATGGCCTCCAATTGGTAGCCTAAATTAGATAGAACTGACTGGAACTTCTTAGCTGATCAATCTAGTGTGGTCATTAGGGGGAGCTAATGGGACTTCTGATTCAAGATAACGATGGTTGAAATTTCAGAAGAGAAGATGAAGAGTTGAGAAGGCTCCAAACAATTTGCACAGTGACCTCGGGTATTTCTGAATTCGAACTAAGGTCAAAGTTGATGATGTCAAGTGCAATTGGGTTAAAAACTGGATTCTAGTGGGAGGTTCATTATTGTAAATGGATCTGATTTCTTTTTAGGCAAGTTAAATAAATTTCGTTAATGTTTGGGCCAAACCAAAAGCGCATGTATACAAGTAATATACGAAAAAGTAGAAAACCTACAGAAAAGCATGTTTTTTTTTTTTTTGCGAAAGACACCCAATCTTCTACACAAGGAACATCATGAGTGCATCAAAAATAATAAAGGGATTAGAGGGTACTCCTCAACTTCTCAAAATTGGATCTGATTATCTGATAATTACATGCTACTTCTTGAGCTATGATCAAGGAGATGACCAGTTACTTATTTAAACATATTGGAAAGTATAAACAGTGACCAGAGATATAATGTCCCTGCAATAGAGAAAGTTTTAGTAATTATCTAGCAGCAGGTAAATTGCAGAAGTCTCAGAAGTTTTGAACCCAAAACCTGTGAAGTATGCTCTAAATCTTGATCATACCAAGTTCCCTTTGCAGATGCTTCCTGCCTCACCTTCATTTTGTATCGTTGAAAACCTATGGAATATGCAGATTACATAATGCTACCTGCTTCTGTAGGAGTTCTGTTAAAGGAAGCAAGATGACATGCTTGTCATACTAAGATGCATTTATGGCAAAAAGCACAAACTAATATTTTTTTTCCCATGCATGACAAATTAATACAAGATATACTTTTAGAACATTAATGTTTATTGAATATTGCTGTAATATAGTACCCTTTTGGTTGGCAATTAATGATTGAATGTGTAGTCCTTGCTCTTAATAGGTTACTCGCTTTAGTCCATGCTGTGGTACAGACGAAGAATCTCTCCCGTCCTCTATTCCCTTCTGAACTTCCTATTCCTTTTTTCTCTTTTGTCCTTTTTCTTCGGTAAATAAAAAAAGTTGAAAAACCATAAAAGTTATTTCTTGACTAATTGTGATTGAATGGTTAACTTCTAGAGGGTTATTGATATAGTTTGTTTATAAGGCTCCAACTACAGCCTGCAACAATAAATTTCTATTGTATATATATTTCACCACTGACATTTTATACCTCCTAGAATAGTCATTTGGAATCATTTCACATGGTTTAGATTCTTTTTTGTTTTTCTTGTTAAAAAGGGTTTATCGAGCCTTATTATGGTCAGACTCGTTTGGATTTTCTCATCCAACCTAATCTTTGGAATAGCTAGCCTGTTTATGGACATTAGAGTAGGGAGAGGGGCAGTTTTACCCATTCTCTATCTTCTCGCAAGTAGGACATCAGTTGGGTTTTGAACTTAAGGGAATAGTCTTTTGCTTATGATCTGTCTGAAGACTAGCTGGTATAGCAGCCCAACTTTACCTATTGTCGAAGGTCATGCTTCCTCTTTTGAGATTGCAATCCCTGTCGAGTCAGGAAGGAAATGAGTATTGAGTAAGGTAATCGGGCATCGGGGCTCTTGGCTCCGATGGAGCAGGAGTAGGCAAAGGAATGCCTCCTCGAATCTTCCTTGAGTTGACGTCACTGAGACATTTAATCTTGGGCCTGTCTTGTTGGGCATCCCTAGATCTAAAGGGAACTTATCAAGCCATTTCCATCTCCCATTCCTTGGGAGGAGAAAATCAATCTTAGGGCTTTCAGCGCCTTGAAGACTCAATAGCAATTTCATCTTGTCTTTCCAGTTCAATAGCTCCTAGCCCATCTTTTTGAAATATGTCTTTTACCTAACTTGGATAGCTGAGTGGTAAAATCTTGCACAAATTAGTCTATCTTGGGCTCGCTATTTGAAATTGAAAATGAAGGGGAGAGTATCTGCTAAGATAATATGGTGGAAATAAATTTTTGATTTATACTCGTGTTATCGTTTTGTTCATTAACTTACTTATCTTGTGTTAGATAGTTATGCGTAAATAATCCTAGTCTCATATGTAGTAGGAGTAGAATATGTCATAGTCCCATATGTAGTTAGAGTAGAATATGTCCTAGTCCCATATGTAGTAAGAGTAGAATATGTATTATATATAGGGCTCATTGTATCATTGAAAAAAATTGATTTTTCTCCTGTGCATTCTCACATAGTAGCAGAGCTTCAGTGTGAAAATTATCGTTGTGCGTCATTCCAGCGACATCCGGGAAGAATGATCTCGTCGCCATGCAATTTTCCGGCAGCTTCATCTTGTTCCCAGGGTTCATCACTGGTACAGTCGTATTGTGCATATACCAGTACCACCATCAGATCCGAAACCCTTGTGCGACCAAACCCCAGAAGTCCCAGTCCCATAGGAATAGAAAAGTCACTCATCGGGCTTCTTTAAGGTTGACGACTCAAGATTGATTTGTGTTATCTCTTCATCGATAAGTATTGTGCGAAAACCAACACTACCATCTTGTTCGGAAAAGTCAGGCGACAAAACCAAGTCAATCGCTCCGGCAGAAAGTCCCTTACGCGCTTCCACGCGCTGCAAGAATTAGGGTTCCGGCGAGCGCGTCTGACACACGCGCCTGCGTGTGGATCTTTTTTCAGCTAAAATATTCAAAACTGTTTTAGGACAGTTGTTTCGTGGGATGATTCCGAGTCCACCAGTATAATTTCCTACAGATTCCGAGAACTTTGGAATTTTTCGGCGAGCTACAGTAACTTTTCCGGCACGTGTGAGCCATTCCGGCCACGTTTTGACAAACTTCTTCAGAACAACTTACTCGTCCGGCGATTCCGAGCCTAGCCATATAAATTACATCTAATTCTGACAACTTATATTTTTCCTGTGTGAAAACTGTTTTCGGACATGAACAATAATTTCCAGAAAAGTTTCTGTTTTCTGGTGGTGTTTTAGAACCTATTTTGTAGTGTGAAATTCGGCTTAGTCTCACTATTTTCAAATTTCTCCAGCGACTTTTCGGCTAACTTCTGTTGCTCATCAACCACCTGGTTTTGTTGTTCAGGGGGAGTCTAGTAACCTTGTTTGTCGCTTGCGCTGGTCACTTTATGGTCTAGAGCAGTCTCCTCGAGTCTGGGGTGGTAAGTTCAGCACAGTTATCCAGGAGTTTGGCATGACTTGTAGTGAAGTCGAATGATCAGCTTGCAGATATTTTCACCAAGTCTCTCTGGTCCTCGTATTAGTTACATATTTAACAAGCTCGGTACATATGATTTGTATGCACCGGCTTGAGGGGAGTGTTAGATAGTTATGTGTAAATAATCCTAGTCCCATATGTAGTAGGAGTGGAATATGTCCTTGTCCCATATGTAATAGGAGTAGAATATGTCATAGTCCCATATGTAGTAAGAGCAGAATATGTATATTATATAGGGCTCATTGTATCATTGAAAAAAACTTGATTTTTCTCCCGTGCATTCTCACATCTTGCCTCCCTTTGTGTTTTCAGGAAACTGCAGATCATCTACTCTATCCAAATCCTGGATCTGGGATGTCTCATGATCAACACCTCCATTATTTTCATTTTCTTGGGACAATTCTTGCTAAGGTATTGGCGCTTGTGTAATGCTTGTTCAGCATATGACCTATGGTGATTAACTCAACTTCTGACATGCTGTTGTATGTTCTTTTAAAGCAAAGCACAATACTTGCTTTGGTGCAGAATTACGCCTAGGAAGGATTATCATCTCGAAATGTAGCTCTTTTTCAAATAATTGTCATCTTGAATGAGATTTGCTTTTTCATTGGTTAAAGCTTCTTGTTTTAGACTGGAATATAGTTGTGTGATTTAACAGACTCCAGCAAAAAAGAGAAAAAAAGGAAGAAGCAGTTGTGTGATTATCTTGGAAGCTGCTTCCATGTGAAAACCATTTCTTTGATGACGGATGGGTGTTTTGTTAGCACTTATTTCAGATTCCAGAATTGTTGATGATGATATTTGATAGTAAATTTCTTCATTATCATCACCAGACTAAGTTCAGCTCAACTTCCAAAAACCAATACGAAAGGGAATAACGTGTCCGTACTGGTTCTGCTTCAGCTCTGTGTTATCATTTACAATAAAGTTAAATGCACAATTAAATATGTTTAAGTGCATTGAACAACTACAACACACTGACTAGATAATATTATGAGAATATGAATGCACATTATTCAAGAGAGAGAGAGAGGGAGAGGGGGAGGGAGAGAGAGAGAACTTTAGATGCAACGATTTAGTAATATATTTCTTTGTTAGCAGCATTTATGTCCCATTATTTCTGAGCTTATGGGTCTTTGGCTAGGACATTTTTCTTTAGATCTGCTTCTCTCAAGGTATTTACATTTTGTGCCTTCAAACTTTTATCTTGACAGCAAATGTTTTATTTTCTTTTCCTCTCCTGATGTTGTAGGCAATGTTTGAAGGCATTCTTGTTGATATTCCATTTGCGACATTCTTTTTGAGCAAGTTGAAGCAGAAGTAAGCTTATAGGAAAAGTCTTATGTGATTTAATTTATTTTGTAGTGGTTCGGATATGCAATGTACTCATCTTTATGATGGATAGAGTGCATGATGAAGGCTTAAAATTGAGCAAATTTACTGGAAGAATTGATGTATAAACCTTCCAAAAAAGAAAGTAGATAATCAAACCTTTTTTAACCCAAAAAAAAAGAAAAAAAGAAAAAAAAAGAGCAGTTGCTTTCTCCAGAAACTAATGAAATTCATGCAATAGCTCATGCAAGTGACACAAAGTATTGTCTATATTCTCTATGGACCCAGAAAATTCTTTCATGAAATATACCATGTAGTTGTGGTTATTGTTCTCTTCTTTTTTATGTAATGAACCACATTCCTCTTGGATAACAGTGTGAAGATAGTTTCGTAAATAGAATTAAGGAGTTGGTCTTTTATGAATCATTATTTTCTTCTATTGTTCTTGTGAGAATGCATGTGAGAAAAATATAATTATTAACAAAGATACAATGAGCTCTATATGTAATACATATTCTACTCCTACTACATATGGGACTAGGACATATTCTACTCCTACTACATATGGGACTCATAATTATCTAACACTCTCCCTCAAGCCGGTGTATACAGATTATATGTACCGAGCTTGTTACATATGTAACTAATACGAGGACCAATGAGGGACTTGGTGAAAATATCTGCAAGCTTATCATTCGACATACAAGGTCACTAGACTCTAGCAAAACAAAAACCAGGTGGTTGCTGATAAACAGAAGTTGGCCGAAAGGTCGCCGGAAAATTTTGAAAATAGTGAGACTAAGCTGAATTCCACGCTACAAAATAGGTTTTAAAACACCACCAGAAAACAGAAACTTTTCTGGGAATTACTGTTCATGTCGGGAAATCACTGTTCACGCGGGAAAAGTGCACTGTTCATTCCGGAGAAAATAAAAGTTGTCAGAATTTGATGTAATTTATATGGGTAGGCTCGGAATAACTAGGCGAGTAAGTTGTCCTGAACAAGTTTGGTCAAAAAGTAGCCGGAATGGTTCACACGTGCCGGAAAAGTTACTGTAGCTCGTCGGAGCCCTAGTTCTTGCGGTGCATGGAGGCGCGTGAGAGACTTTCTGCCGGAAAATTGACTCTTTCCAAACAAGATGGTAGTGTTGGTTTTCGCACAAAACTTATCGATGAGGAGATAACGCAAATCAATCTTGAGTCGTCAACCGCAAAGACGCACGGTGACTGTCTGGGACTGAAATTTCTGGGGATTGGTCGCACAAGGGTTTCAGATCCGATGGTGGTACTGGTATATGCACAGTACCACTGTAGCAATGATGAACCTTAGGAACAAGACGAAGTTGCCGGCAAATTGCATGGCGAAATGACTGTTCATAAGATTTTTATTTTGGCATCAAACTGAGTACAAATCATCTTATGAAATGACTGAAAACAAGAGTTAATTTCACTTTTGGCTTTTTAACAAATATACCCAAGCTATCCTAGTGCAGCAATCAATGAAAGTAAAAAACCATTTACTACCAGTCAAAGAAACAGTTTGGGTAGGAACCCATGCATCCGAATGAATAGTCATAAACGGAGTTGTGCTTCTATTATCATTTACAGAATAAGAGTTTCTAGTATGCTTGGCACAATCACACGCATCACAGAACAAAGATTCAAATCGAATCCTTGAAAACAAGTCGGGATATAACTTTTTCAAAACAAAGAATGATGGGTGTCCTAACCGTCTATGCGACTGTATTATTTCTTGGTTGACATCCTTACTTTCCCCAAAAAAGGTTTGACCAGGGTTTTGAATCCCATCTTATATATACAAGTCATCATGCAATCTACCGTTGCCAATCCTTTTTCATGTTTGAAGGTCCTGAAAAATACAATGATCGAGAAAGAATTCGATTTTACAGTTTAGAACTTTGGTGATGGCACTAACAGGTAAAAGATTGACACGGAACTCAGGAACATCACGAATGATAGTTTGATATAAGGAGTACAAATGACAGAACATGTTCCAGAGATAGGTGTTAAAGAACCATTGGCTATTTTAACATTATCTCCTTTGAGACACGGATAGTAGTTTTGAATGCCTTTAGAAGAGCGTGTCATGTGTCTATTTGCACCAGAATCAACAATCCAAGAATTAAGGTGAGCAACAAAGGCGGTACCTGATTGCACATGATTGGATGTGGCAATATTAGCGGAGTCAAGTTTGGCTAGGAGGCGACGGAGAAGCTGAATTTCATTCGAAGACAAGATTTCTCCAGAAACCGTCTCCTTAAATGTCTCCATATTTCTGCCCAATTAGAAGCAAATCTAAAGAAAATTGCTCAAAATTAATCTGCTTCGCTGGAAACCAAATCTGTCTCGACGAAACCTTAACTCCGGTGAACGGCAAAATCAAAATTGGTAGCGATAGGCTCGGAATGATCCAGCGACCCTAATAGAAAAGAAAATTCCAAAAACAAAACTGACCAGAAGGAGTTTATGTTGCGGACAACCACCACAAGAGAGAAAACTCGACCCCTTTAGATAAAAATGAAACCCTAGTGTTGCGAGGGAGATAAATCACCTCAAAAAAACAGCAATGGCTCTGATACCACGTAGATTTTGAGAAGAAGAAAAAGGCTTCTTGTATTTTTATGTGTTTACATCCAATGAGCAAGAGAATTTATACAAAGCTCCAAATGCTAATTAAGGAAATAAAATAAATCTATACAATCAATCCAGCTGTCAAATCAAATCAAATAAAATCAAATCTCCTAAATATAATCAATTCTCCTGAAATCATGCTAATCAACAATCTCCTAAATGTAATCAAATTTCCTTGAATCATGCTAATCAACACTATTGATTTTGATTAGGGTAGGTTGTCTACGTCATACCCCTTGGGGTGTAGCCCTTCCCGAACCCTACGTGAACGCAGGATGCCTTGTGCACCAGGCTGCTCTTTATTATTAATTTTGATGTGACATTCTCATGCTGTTCTCATAGATTCCTACAGTTATTTAGAGATATCTATGTTAAAACTTTAATACAATAACTCTTGCAAACGTAGTTTCTCTGAGTCTTCATGCAATTCAAGTAAGTTTGACTATTTTAATTGAGCGATAATATGTATAAGCTTTGTATGCTTTATCAAATATTTTATTACTGCTTTTGCTGTTTTATTAAAAGCTTTACAATCTTTGGTAGTTCCAAGGTAGTAATTATCTAAAAGAAAGCATCACAAAATAGTATTGTCAGCTAAAAGAAAACAATCATTATATTCAGGATCTTAAAGCAACCGAGTCTTACATCAATAATGCATTTTCTGGTTAAGAGTTACAATGCCATATGCCCTTATCAAGGAAAAAGAGAAAAAACAATAACATCAAATATGCGACGCATGTTTGAATTGTTTTAGCTGAAATACTATGGACATGTTAGCTGGAGAGGTATGGAATGGGAAGATTGATATATCGACCTATTTGGATAGAGACCTTTACGTCAACTTGGGACGTCATTTTTAGAGGGCCTTTTCACGTCTAACAATTAGTTCTACTCTTCCACCAATTGCCATTTCTTCACTAGCTCATTGTGACATGCATATTTGGCCTCGCTCACTTAATTCCTTCTTGTAACTTTACTGCTCAGGTATAACTATTTGAATGACCTTCCTTCCCTGGATCCAGAATTATATCGTCATCTCATTTTCCTTAAGGTGATGTTTTCTAATATCCTTTATAACCGCTTTATCATATTTGAGTTGTTCAAACATGTATTGGTTCTTCCTAGTCATTATCAAGAAGAAAAAAAGGAACAAGTGTTGATTCTCATATTTATGTTTGATGCGTTTTGTGCGGTAAAGATGGTTAAGATTTTCTTGCTTGTATGTCATGGACAACTAGCAATATGTTGTGAAACGATTCCCTCCCCCCCCC
>AWOL01S0069040.1:39447-49491 GCA_000715115.1 Nicotiana otophora
CCCCAAAAAAAAAAAAAAAAAAAACAGAACATGCTCATAAGTAAATGTTAATTTATATTATTATGCTTATAAATATTTCAAGTTACGAGGAAAATGAGCAACCACTTTAAACATTTCATTTTACCTATTTTACCCTTAATGAGATGCTTTTATAGACACACAACTGTTGTGGCCCCACAAAGCTTTTATCCTTTAAGCTTTTGAGGCCTCATTTGTTTGCACTTAATGGAGGTCTGAGTCTTAATGATTCAGATCTCAGACATTAAGTACGTTTGTTTTTAAAGTCTGAATCTTAATCATTAATTTGTTTGTTTTTTTACTTCAAAACAACTTAATGGGTCTTAATACATTTAATTTCATTAAGATGCTAACATCCACATTCATTATTAATTGTTATCGCCGCCTACCATTATCAACTATTACCATCGCCACCTACCACCACCATACCCAACCACGACTACCACCACCACCACCTCCTCCTCAATCATAGCTGCCCCCATTATCGTCAACCACCACCCAGAATCCCCACCACCCCCACCACCACCATTCTCAACCACAACCACAAACTCATCCACCTCAATTACTACAACTCACCACCCCATCCCATCAACAACCATAGCTGACACTGCCCACCATTATAAACTACGACCACCTTCCTCGATCACAACCACAACCAAAACCACTACCACCACCTACCATTATTAATTATTACCACCTACCACCACCATTCTCAATCATAATCGCCATCACTATCAATTACCACTAGCAACTACTCAGAACCACCACCATCAACCACCACCAACCACCGCCTCTAATCGGCATTCACAAGCACCACCGTTAGTAATCACCACCACTAACTACCATATTTTACAAAATATATATTTTATTGATAGAATATTAGATTAATTATTTGAATTTTATTTTTATTAATTATTAAATAAAGATAAATTTTATACATTCAGATGTTAAAAAACAAACAATCTTAATCATTTAGTATTCAGATCTTAATACATATCTTAATATTAAGATGTGTATTCAGATTCAGACGTCTTAATCTTAATGCACATCTTGATATTCAGATGTGTATTTAGATTCAGACGTCTTAATTTAAAAAAAAACAAATGAGGCCTGAGACCATATGTTTCAAAAGTCCTTTTTTTTTTGTTCTTAAACTCCGTGGCGAGTCAAACTACGGCATGTAAATTGAAACGGAGGGAGTAGGTTTCAAATTATGAGAAGAAAAAAGGACTCCTAAACCTAAAAGGACGGAAGTCCTAAATATTATAAAAAATAATTAAATAATTATTTTGCCTAGTGTGAAATTGATTTTTGAAGGGTAAAAAGGCGAACAACATTTCGTTAAGGGGCTTCATGCTTTTAATATAATATAGATTATACATGGGGATACCTAGTTGATGTTTCTTTAGTGCAGTTCTCTGTGATAAAAACAAAGTATATTCCCCGCATTCTGCATGGGTGCTACTAAAAAAGTAGTTGTCTGATTGATTCCTCTATTTTTCAAAAATAAAATAAAATTGAAGAACCACACAAAAAATAAATATTGCCTCCAAGATTTTTGTGAACCAAAAAAAGTGGGTCTTGTTTGTGGCCGCACCTCAAAATTTTGCAATTAAGGGGCCGTTTGGTTCACAGACAAATTATGAAGGGATTGTTATGCAGTATAATAATACATGGGTTGCTATGTACTGAGTAATAATACGTGGATTGTTATGATATAAGATGCAAGAGTCAATTACTTTTCTTATTAAGTTATGCTGATAAGAGTTTTTTAGCTGAAACTACACACTGTATTAGGAAGGCAAATAATGCAGTTCTATAATAGAAAGCAAATGTAATATTAGTAATCTAATGTTTTGTGCTGGGGTTATTTGTCATTTTATGCCAAACAACACGACTCCATAGTGTTCTCAGTTAAACAATCTGCAGTTTGGCCCTTGCTCTTTCTTTTCCCCTTCTTCACAAGTTGTTTCTCTTTGGCAAAAAAACTTTATTCGGAAATAAGGGTTGTGACCTGGAGGGTGTTTGGATTGGCTTAAAAGCTGGTCAAACCAGCTTAAAAGTACTTTTTAGCTGGTTGGAGTGTTTGGTAACTTTAAAAACAACTTTAAGCCAAGTGCTTTTAAGCCCAAACAAGCTAAAAGCAACAAGTTAGGGAATCCCAACTTATTTTTTATAGCTTAAAAGCTGATTGAGCTTGACCATATAATTTACTCTTTTATCCCTAATAATTTTTTATTTTCCCAAATATCCCTTCAAAGCCAAAAGCCCAACGTTATTTTCCTTCTTCTCCCTCCACTGTTCCCATTTTTGTCAACCATTTCTAATGCCATTTTCATGGCATATCCCATTTTATATCTATTGCCTTTCCCTATTTTTTAAAATTTTGTGCCCTTCTACTTAAAAAAAAGAAGACTTGTGCCCTGATTTCATTTTCATGTTTCCTTCTAATCATAACCACATTTTTATTTTACTCCTCCTTGTTTGATAGTATATTTACTAATAATTATTTTCTTGAATTCTTTGTGTTTTGAATGGTTGCGTTTATTTTATATTATCAAACAAACAATGTCATAATTGTTTGTCTCGTACAAAAACTAAAATACAAAAATATTCGAAAAAGTTGAAACAAATATATAGCACTAATATAGTAACTTCAAATGAAAAATTATCTAAACATATATAATTTTTTCTAATTTTTTTTAAAGGCAATTCTCCAAAAATAACATACTTTAGTGTTAACAGTTTTAAGGATATTTCAGTCATTTTAACAGAAAAAGTGCTTACCAACACTTATTTACCAAACACTTCAACAACTTTTTTTCAGTTTAAGCACTTTTATCAAAACACGTAACTACTTATTTATAAAACAAGCTCCAACACTTAAAAAGTGCTTTTAAGCACAGTGCTTAAAAGTCATTGTTTTTAAGCCAATCCAAACGTGATCCTGTAAAGATGTTTAGTCGGTTTAATCTGTGAATTTCATCCACACGAAAGCTTCTCAAAAATTGTTTACAGCTTTAGGCTTCCTTCTGGAAAAACCTGACTCAAAACTTTTTTCTTTCAAAGTGAACTTTGGAACCCACTAGAAACAATTACAATTGTATTCCCAAAATAAAATTAAAAAAGGAACAAAACCTATTCTCCTTGAATCAAACCAGAAATGAAACCCCTTTCCAATCGTAATGTAACCAATGTCATAGTTCATTCCGTTAGAGAGTTAGTATGTATAGTAGTTTGTAGTGTCCCATGTTGGTAGAGAAGGGTTTAGTACTATGTGTTAGTTAGTTAGCTGTTGTGTAAATAAGCATAATACTACATTGAATAGGAGTAGTGTAGGTATTGTGTATTGTTATAAATAGGGGTATTTGTATTATATTTAACATATCAATAATATATTTTCTCCCGTGCTTTCTCACTTGGTATCAGAGCTGGGTTCCGGCGAGTGCGTGAGCTCACACGTCGGTGAGTACGACATCATCCAGCTATTTTTTGAAAAAGTTTCTTCAGAACAGTTGGGTCGTCTACTAATTCCGACCCCACCCTTACTGTTTTCGTTTTATTCCGACCACTTTGAGGTTTTTTTTCCGGCGACTACACTGATTTTTCCGGCAGCTACAATACATTTCCAGCGACTACAGTGTTTCCTTCGTCTGTTTCAGTGGATTACAGTTGATTCTTTCTCTTATTTGGTAATAATTTGCTAGACCTCTCTTCAATCCAACGATGTCTTTGGGATTTGATATTTTTGGGTCTAAAAACACGGGTTCTGGAAGTTCTAGTGTTATGATTACCTCAGAACCTTTAATGGGAAGTTCAAACTACTTAGCTTGAGCTTCGTCTGTCGAGCTGTCGTGTAAAGGTCAAGGTGTTCAAGATCATCTAATCAAAAAGTCTAGCGAAGGAGATGAAAAGGCCATAGTACTTTGGGTGAAGATCGATGCTCAGTTATGTAGTATTCTGTTGCGATCTATTGATTCCAAGTTGATGCCCTTGTTTCGTCCATTCCAGACATGTTATTTGGTTTGGGAAAAAGCTCGCACTTTATACACTAATGACATATCTCGTTTCTATGATGTGATATCGCGGATGACAATTTTAAAAAAACATGAATTAGATATGTCTACTTACTTGGGACAAGTACAAGCAGTCATGGAGGAATTTGAGAAGTTGATGCCAGTTTCTGCTAGTGTTGAAAAGCAACAAGGCAGCGACGGAAGATGTTTCTAGTTCTTACCCTCGCTGGACTTCCTAATGATATTGATTCAGTACATGACCAGATTTTGGTTTGTCCGACTGTCCCCATAGTTATAATTATTCTCTCGATTACTTCGCCTTGCTGCGGCACCAAGTCACCCAAGTGATCTCATCACAGACACTTGACTCCTTTGTTCTCGCATCCTAGACAGTGGACAATCAGGCATCTCAAACTATGGAGAATAGACAAGGAGGAGGTCGTTTTGGAGGATCTAGACCTAAGTGTTCTTATTGTCACAAACTTGGACACACTCGTGAAGTGTGCTATTCCTTACATGGTTGTCCATCCAAAAATGTTTATGTTGCCCAGACCGAGACTGCAGGTAACCAGAGATTTCTTTATCTAAAGGGGAATATAATGAGTTCCTTTAGTATCGAGCAAGTAAGCAGACATCTCCACAAATAGCCTCGTTTGCTCAGACTGATACTTCTGTTGCTGGTAATTCTTTTGCTTGTGTTTCCCAGTACTCTTGGACCATGAGTCATGGACTCAAGCGCTTCTGTTCATATCTCTGGTAATAAATCACTTTTGTCGAATATTGTATATTCACAGTCTCTTCCCACAATTACTTTAGCCAATGGGTGTCAAACTAAAGCAAAAGGAGTTGGACAAGCTAATCCCCTATCTTCTGTCACTCTAGATTCTGTTCTTTATGTCCTTGGCTGTCCTTTTAGTCTTGCATCTGTTAGGCGTTTGACTCGCGCCTTCCATTGTGGTATTTATTTTATTGATGATTCTTTTATTATACAGGACCGCAATACAGGATAGACGATTGGCACAGGGCGTGAATCAGAAGGGCTTTACTACCTTAACTCACTCAATCCTTCCACAACATGTCTAGTTACAGATTCTCCAAACCTAATTCACAGACTTTTAGGACATCCGAGTTTATCCAAGCTTCAAAAGATGGTGGCTAGTTTATCTAGTTTGTCTACATTAGATTGTGAGTCGTGTCAGCTTGGGAAACATACCCAAGCCTCCTTTTCGCGTAGTGTTGAGAGTCATGCAGAGTTTGTATTCTCCTTAGTTCATTCTGATATATGGGGTCCTAGTAGAGTCGGTCCAACCTTGGGATTTCATTATTTTGTTAGTTTTATTGATGATTATTCAAGATGTACTTGGCTTTTCTTAATGAAAGATTGTTATAAGTTATTTTCTATATTCTAGAATTTTGTGCTGAAATCAAAAATCAATTTGGTGTTTTTATTCCCACTTTTCGTAGTGGTAATACCTTAGAATATTTATCCTCTCAGTTTCATCAGACATCTTATCCTTATACCCCTCAGCAAAATGGGGTTGCAGAGAGAAAGAATAGGCACCTTATTGAGACTGCTCGCACACTTCTCATTGAATCTCGTGTTCCATTGCGATTTTTAGGTGATGTAGTTCTCACAGCTTGTTATTTGATTAATCGGATGCCTTCATCTTCCATCCAGGATCAGATTCCTTATTCAGTATTGTTTCCCCAGTCACCCTTATACTCTCTTCTCGTTCGTGTTTTTGGGAGCACATGTTTCGTTCATAACTTAGCCCCGGGGAAAGAATAGTTAGCTCCTCGTGCTCTCAAGTGTGTCTTCCTTGGTTATTCTTGTGTTCAGAAGGGATATCGTTGTTATTCACCTAATCTTCGTAGGTACCTTATGTCAGCTGACGTCACATTTTTTGAGTCTAAACGTTTCTTTACCTCTTTTGGCCACCATGATATATCTAAGGTCTTACCTATACTGACCTTTGAGGAGTTTACTACCCATACCAACCGTTGAGGAGTCTAGTGTTGCTCGTCCTAGATCCCCAGCCACAGGAACACCACTCTTGACTTATCATCGTCGTCTGCATCCAGCATCAGGCCCAGTTGATTCTCGTCCTGCACTTGACCCTGCTCCTACTGCGGACTTGTCTCTTCCTAGTACACCGATTGCACTTAGGAAAGGTATACGGACCACACTTAACCCTAATCCCCATTATGTCGGTTTAAGTTATCATCGTCTGTCATCCCCATAGACGGCTGGTTGGTAAATTAAATTATCTCACAGTGACTAGACCCGACATTTCTTTTCCTGTGAGTGTTGTAAGTCAGTTTATGGATTCTCCCTGTGATAGTCATTGGGATGCAGTTGTCCGCATTCGTTGGTATATAAAATCGGCTCCAGGCAAAGGGTTATTGTTTGAGGATCGAGGTCATGAGCAGATCGTTGGATACTCAGATGCTGATTGGGCAGGATCACCTTCTGATAGACGCCTGGATATTGTGTTTTAGTACGAGGCAATTTGGAGTCTTGTAAGAGCAAAAAACAGAATGTAGTTGCTCGGTCTAGTGTAGAAACAAAATATCGAGCAATGACTATGGCAACATGTGAGCTAGTCTGGATCAAACAATTGCTCAAGGAGATGAAATTTGGTGAAATCAGCCAGATGAAACTTGTTTGCGATAGTCAAGCTGCCATTCATATTGCATCAAATTCGGTGTTCCATGAGAGAACTAAATACATTGATATTGACTGTCACTTTCTCAAAGAAAAGATACTGTTAGGAGAAATTGCTACAAAGTTTGTGACGTCGAATGATCAGCTTGCAGATATTCTCACCAAGTCCCTCATATTGATTATATATGTAACAAGCTTGGTACATATGATTTGTATGCATCGGCTTGAGGGGGAGTGTTAGTTAGTTAGCCGTTGTGTAAATAAACGTAGTCCTACATGGAATATGAGTAGTGTAGGTATTGTGTATTGTTATAAATAAGGGTACTTGTATTATAGTTAATATATCAATAATATATTTTCTTCCGTGCTTTCTCACTCTATGTAAACACCCTTAGGGATAATGTAAGACATAAATGAATACAAGAAATTCTTTATTCCCATGTCTTAAACTCTCACATGGTATCAGAGAATTAGTGAGAAAATTATAATTGTGCATCATTTCAGCAACATTCGGGAAGAAAGACCTCGCCGTCGTGCAATTTTCGGCGACTGTGAGTCTGTTTTTTAGTTATCTTCTAATTTCGTGAGTGTTGTGCATAAACCAGCACCACCACCATGTTAAGCGTCTTCAGGCGACAAAACCCCAGTCAATTCCGATGCCGTCTGACCTTCCACGCGCCTTCATGTGCTGACCAGAGAAGATTTTTCGGCAAGAACTGTTCATGTGCCGGTGCATGAGAAGCGCTCCAGCCACTTTCCGACAAGTTTCTTTCTTCAGTGAGACTCGCCTCTTCATTCCAAGACTACTACCTATCATATTTTCTGAATTTTTTGACAACCAGAACTAGGGTTCCTGCGTACCAGTCAGATTCCGGCGTAGTTCTCCTTTTCAGTGAGTTCTCTTTCTTGGATTTTCTACATTGGGAGTCAGATAAGGGCTCACAAGTCATGTCTGAGCACACTTGGAAAATCAGACTCTATTTCAATCAAATCTGAGTAAATTCCAACAAGGCAATAGTTGCCGAGTGATTTTTTCAGGCAAGTTCAGACATTTTCCAGCCATCTTTTTGAGCTTACTTGACTTTCTGGAAGATATTTGAAATTCGGTTGCAGCGAGATGGAAACTACTTGGATGGTTTTTTTATCGGATTATATTTAGTTACTTCAATATAAAGCCCGAAAGCAGACATCCTCTTAGATAGCTTCAATTGCCCAAACAGGTAATAGCGTGACTTGTGTCTGTCAATCTTGTTCTTCCAGTAGTTGGGTCATTGATTCATGTGCATCTGATTATATTTCTGGTAACAAATCACTACTATTTCTTGATCTCAATCACTTCCAACAGTCACAATGGCCAATGGATCTCAAACTAGTCGACTTCCTTCCTTATCTCTGAATTAAGTTCTTTATGTTCCTGGTAGTCTTTTTAATCTCATATCTATTAGTCGCTTATCCAAATCACTTAAAGTGTCTGTTCTATTTCTTGATGACTTTGTTTTTATACATGAATGCAGTACGGAACGGATCATTGGTACCAGAAGTGAATCAAATATACTTTATTACCTTATCCTTGCTAAATCACGTGGACTCATATCTTGTCCTCCTTCAACAACTTGTCTTGATTCACTAGATTTAGTACGTAAATGATTGGGACATCCAAGTTTATCAAAACTTGAGAAAATGGTACCCGGTTTGTCTCACTTGTCTACTTTAGGGTGTGAGTCATGGCAGCTCGGTAAGCATACTCGCTCAAATTTCCTTCGGAGTCCTGATAATCGGACAGAGTCACCTTTCACTTTAGTCCATTCAGATGTTTGGGTCCTAGACGAGTCAGTTCTACCTTGGGATTTCGCTACTTTGTTAATTTCTTTGATGATTATTCCAGGTGGACTTGGATATTCTTGATAAAAAATCGATCTGAGTTGTTTTCTATTTGTCAGACCTTTCACGCTGAAATCCAAAATCAATTTGGGGTTTCTATCCGCACATTTCGTAGTGATAATGCCCCAGAGTATTTGTCTTTTCCATTTCAGTAGTTTGTGAACTCTCATGGGATGATTTATGAAACATCTTGTCCATATCGCAACAAAATAGGGTAGCTAAAAGGAAGAATAGGTGTCTCATTGAGATTGCTCGTACCTTACTCATACAATCTCAGTTCCGTAGGATGTAGTTCTCAAATCTTGTTATCTTATTAATCGTATGTCATTCTCAGCTATCTAGAATGAAGTTCCATTATCTGTCTTGTTTCTAAACTCACCTTTGTTCTCTCTTCCACCCGTGTCTTTGGGAGCACGTGTTTCATCCAATAACCTTAATCCAAGAAAAGATAAGTTAGCTCCCCGTGCTCTTAAGTTCATTTTATTAGGGTACTCGAGAACGCAAAAGAGATACTAATGCTATTCACCTGACCTCAAGCGGTGCCTTAATTCTGGTGATGTTACCTTCTTTGAAACCCAGTCATACTTCAGGTCCGGGTGATCAGTTAGACATTTCTGAGGTGTTACCGGTTCCATCTTTTGGAGATTCAAATTTCAATCACTATCACCCCTTAATCGTCCTCAACAGCTCCAGCTCCACCACCTACAACTCCAATTCCGTCACCTACAACTCCAGCTCCAACTCCACCACATACAACTCAACTCCCATCACCTATAACTCCAATTCCATCATCTACAGGTCTAGTTCAATCTTCTATAGTTTTAGCACTCCTGACTTTTCATCACCGTCAACGTCCAACAACATATCCACATGATTCACATCCTGCATTGGATCCTTCACCTACTGCAGATTTGTCTCCTTCTAGTCTACCATTACACTTCGAAAAGTATTCAATCGCTCTTAATCCCAATCCCTACTATGTCGGCTTAAGTTATCATCGGCTGTTATCACCCCGTTATGATTTTGTATCGTCTTTGTTCGCTCTTTCCATCCCTAAGTCTACAAGTGAAGCACTATATCATCTAGGAATACGACAAGCATGCGAGTGGTACTTGGGAGCCTGTCCTGTTGGTTATTGTTGGGTTCATGCCGTCGCAGTTGGCCCGGACGGCCAAGTTGATCAACTTAAGGCTTGTGTTGTTGCAAAAGGTTATACTCAAATATTTGGGTTAAGGCTTGTGTTGTTGCAAAAGGTTATACTCAGATATTTGGGTTTGATTACATTGATACTTTCTCTCCCGCGGCTAAAGTAGAATTTGTTTGCCTTTTTTTATCCATGGTTGGTGTTCGTGATTGGCCTCTTTATCAGTTGGACATTAAGAATGTTTTTCTCTATGGTGATCTAGAGGATGCAGTTTATATGGAGAAACCACCTCGTTTTGTTACTGGGGGGGGGGGGTCTCG
>AWOL01S0069048.1:0-13184 GCA_000715115.1 Nicotiana otophora
ACAATCTTCTATAACAAGACAAGATAATAGACGGTGACTCTTATGGTGTAATTCGTGTTTATATACATGTGATTGCACTATTTAATTAGTGAAACAAATACGTTGAGAATTCGGGAGAACTATGTGTTCTCGATTGCTTATTTTCTTTATCTAGTCACATGCACGTGTATTCCATATTAAATAGTATTTTTTTAAAATCACAAAATTTTATCAAAACATGCAGGTGAGGTATAAAAAATATTATATAAAAAAGTGAATTTAAAATGATGAAATTTGACCTTATTTTAACGACTTGATTTAGACCTTAAAAATTGAATTTTTTATGAACATGTGAAATTTTCATGTATTATGTAATGAAGAAAGTCTTAATTTTCGATCAGATAACGTAGGCCGATAGTTATGGTCTAAAGCATATGTTATAGAATCGATAGGTGTGAGCACATAATTTTTGCCCTATTTTAAAAACTACTCCTAAGTGACTTCAAATTAAGCTCCTTTATTTATTTTAAACTTTGTAGGATTTTCAGGAATTGTTATTCATTTATTTGCTTTTTAATTACATTATTGCATTTTAGTTGCACTTTAATTGCACATTAAAACATACAAAATCACAAAAAATATTTCTTGTCATTTTACTTTGCATTTTAGGACTTGAGTTTGCATTATTAAATAATTAATTAGGTTAATTTACAATTTCGATGGTTGAATTATGGATAATTAAACAAATGGGCCAAAATTACAAAACTAGATCAATTAAAAATTGAGTTAATTTTGTGGCTAGTAATTAAATAGAAAAGGGAAGGAAGAACTGGGGATCTTAATATTCAGAATCGAACACATGAATCTTTCGAATTTCATCCGCCTTGTTCATCTTTCACATGACCCGGCCCGCCTGCCCTGCATTTCTCTTTCGCTCGTCTCAGACGAGGCTCTCTCCCCCTCCTTCCTCCTCCATTTCTCACAACAACAAAGTTCTCTTTCGCCTTTCTTCTTAGTTGTTTTTCTTTCAAAGTGCTGATTATAATTCTTCTTTTTTTTTCTGTGCATTTTGTTGTTACTTTTTATATCTTATTTATGCTTTGTTTTCAACTGCTTTGTACTACTGAGTTTTGCTTGCAACATGTTGGCTTTTATACTACGTGCTTGTTTATGCGTTTGGGTATGTTGTTGTTGTTGCTTGTTTATGCGTTTGAGAAGACTTAAAATGTTATGGTTTTGCAGCTTGTGCCGTCGATTGACAACTCGATTATAGAGAAGTATAACGTGTTAATATATCAGATTTGCTATTTGTAAAATGGAGCAAATAAAAGATTAAGGACTTTTGTGGTTAGCTTGCATCAGGGGTACGAGTCCTCTGCAATTATATTCAACCCAGATGGCTTAATGATTTCTTGGATCCAATCAAATGTTTTATAAGAATTTAGCTGCTTAGATATATTAACTAACCTACTTTCTCTACTTTTTGGTATATCTATTGCATATGAGAGCTTTTCCTAATATCAATAAGATAACTTACTTTTTCAAAAAATAAAAAGATAAACCTACTTATAAAACGATATATTGATAAACCAGTTTATTATCAGTGATCTACTTGAGTACTCGTTTCTTGCCCCCAAATTCAGAGGCAAAGTGAAATCCTGCTGCACTATCTCTATCTCTAATAACTGCTCAATCCCTTAATAACAATGACACTGAAGAAAATTCATGAGAAAGTTTGATATCACGAGAATAACACTATAGCTTGCATCTAAACTACCTGCAGGTTCTCAGAGCTCTACATCATCAAAAACTTCCAAATTTTTACCCTTTCATCAAAAAAATCATCAAACATATCCTTGATCAGAACTTGGACTACATAACTTTAGTTGAATAATTGTTTTAGATATTGCCATTAGACTTGCACATTCTTCTCAATCTTAACAACTTCTGCCCGGTGGCCAATATAGAGTAGAGGAAAAGATGCTACCAGATTTTATTTGCATTGATTGGGATGCGAGGTATGTGGTCTCTTTTTATGTAAGCATGTTTGATATGTGCGTTTGGCGCATGTTGTGGACTCTTCTATCGACCTTCAGCTTTTTGCCAACCTTGGGATGGTTACAAACCTTGTTATCCAGCTTGTAGCTAAACTTTATTGTGTTGGATGTGAAAAAGGCATGTTGGCTCTTTTATGTGAATTTAATGTTCGGATTCTGTTATCCAGCTTGTTGTCAGACTTTAGTTGCCTTGGCTGGAAGCAAGACATTTAGTCTCTTTCTCTATACACATCTGATGTTTGTTTTGGGTACATATTACAGACCCTATTACCTTGTTTGTAGCCAAATATTTTATGTTGGGTAGGAAACTGGAGCTACACAAAATTTTCATCAAAGGGATTCAACATTTGAAGAAGTGAACGGTGGAAGTTTCTGGTGCATTCTTATTCTAATCCACTTTATTTTTATTGGACAGAGAATCAAGACTTTTCGTGAACTAATGTTTCGTTCAAAACTTGGGGAGATTAATGCTCGGTTAAGAAAGGAAAGGCTGATAAGTACCTTATCCTTTTCTCTTTTATGGTCCAAACATTTCGGTCTTGTAGGTGTTGTTGGTGGTTCGAGTCTTGTGGTGTGGATATGTTATAATAACAAAGTTAACCTGGATAGGATTGAATCTAGAGTGGTTAATCTCGTAAAGCGGCATGACTCAACGTAAGTTCATAGAATTTCTGATTTTGAGTTATACATTTATTTGTTTTTACTGGTAATGTAATGACATTAAACAATGTTCACCACAGGCACAAGGATTTCCGAAGGAAAGGAAACATAACTGAATGTGAAGCTGTAAAAGCAACACTTCTACCTTATCCAAAGATTTTTGTTAAACCAGTAATATTCTTCCTCCTTGCATTTTGTGCTCAGCTTCTAGCTGACCATTCATGTTAAGAATTTCACTAATGCTCCCTCTGTCCCAATTTATAAGATATATGACTGGACACAAAATTTAAGAATGAAAGAAAAACTTTTGAACTTGTGGTCTGAAACAAGACATAAAAATTTCTCTGTCTATAAATCATCACATTAAGAGTATAATGAGAAGTTTAAAGTTAAATTGTTACTAATTATAGAAATATATCATTTTTTGGGACGGACCAAAAATGAAAGAGTGTCATATAAATTGGGACAAAGAGAGTAATATTTTTTATTTGTTTGTGAAGTTTTGCTTGGATGATAAGCTATATATTTCTTTTTCTTCTTTTTTTTTTTCCTTTTCTTTAGGCAATGTTACTTGAGCTTTTATTAAAATATTTTGTCTTCAGGTAGGGCTAGTTGCCCTGGTGGTTGAGGATGAAGAAGGAGAAGGAGAGGAGAAAAAGAAGAAAAACAAGGAGGAGGCAAGTGAATGAATTATCGCAATTATGTGAATGTTAGATCGGAAATGACAGTTTTTCATTTTTCTCATATCACTTTTAAGCTTTCATCTTTATTAGTGGTTTTGCCAATCTATAGATTACACCAGATTGGTAGCAGGTCTTGACCCTCAAGAAAACAATTGAAGAAAAGATTACAAAAAGTAGTAAATGGATTTCTTGATATCCCTTTATTAACATTGTTTGTTTTATCCCTTCATTAATATTGTTTGTTTTGTTTTGTCTGAAAAAGAGGGAGTTATTGGCATTGGAGTTGTTGGAGTTTTGCTTGGGGTAGCTGTTGCATCTGCTTTCTTCCACAAGGATTGATTTGCATTGGAACATTTTTCTTGTTGCTCCTATTTTTTATCCTTTAAGTCATTACGTAATTTTAATGATATTATACCCTTGTGGTCCGGCCCTTCCCCGTACCTCGCGCACAACAGGAGCTTAGTGTACCGAGCTGCCCTTTCCTATTTCTTATCCTTTAAAGTCATTACGTAACTTTAATGATATTAGTCATCCAATTTTGGCGTAGTATGTTTTGTAAGAATAGAACAAGTTTCTTTCTAAGATTTTGCATACATTGATTTGCTTGTGCTGTCATCTTTCTTTAGATATGAAAGAAGGGATGGGGAGGGGGGTGACGTAAATCGTCAGCCCACAATTCTTTACAACTCTCCCTACCCTGAAAATTAATTTATAATCTATTTCTATACTATGTTAAAAGCAAACTTTTTATGGAAAAGCCATTCATTTTTTCCTACCCTTTATAAAATCTAATTGTACGACAAAGTAATCATTTAATTATTTTTCTTAATATTTAGGAGGTTAAAAAAATTTAAATTATAGTTATTTAATCTTTCCTTATTTGAATATGTCAAAAAGGTTTAACATTTATTTAAAATTGACTCGGATTTTTTATTTATATAAATTCTTACCTTATTTAAACTAGGTAACATAATTATAAAATCATGAAACTTGAAAGTAATCTGCTGGAGAAACTTGAAAGTACTACCCGTACCAAAATCAACCCCATTAAGGAAAACGATAAAATCGTGAACCTTGAAAGTAATCCGCTAGAGAAACTTGAAAGTACTACCCGTACCAAAATCAACTCCATTAAGGAAAACGATAAAATCGTGAAACTTGAAAGTAATCTGCTGGAGAAACTTGAAAGTACTACCCGTACCAAAATCAACTCCATTAAGGAAAACGATAAAATCGTGAACCTTGAAAGTAATCCGCTGGAGAAACTTGAAAGTACTTGCGGGAGAAACTTGAAAGTACTACCCGTACCAAAATCAACTCCATTAAGGAAAACGATAAAATCGTGAAACTTGAAAGTAATCTGTTGGGGAAACTTGAAAGTACTACCCGTACCAAAATCAACTCCATTAAGGAAAACGATAAAATCGTGAAACTTGAAAGTATTCTGCTGGAGAAACTTGAAAATACTACCCGTACCAAAATCAACTCCATTAAGGAAAACGATTTGGAATACCGATCGTAGATAATTAAATTTTGTTGGATTTCTATCCGTAAAACAAGTTGGACTATATTTTAAATTCAAGTTATATTAGTCCAAATAAATATTATGGGCTAGTATAATTGAATTAGTTATATAAGTACAATATATATGGATTAAATAAGTCTTAATACATTGAGCTAGTACATTTAATTGAGCTAAAGTGATGAGCCCACTTCATTAAGCCCAATATATCAGGGAAAAATTAAAAAATAGCCAGATTTACAAGTGGTTATTCAAAAATAGTCACAGTTTCAAAAGTAATTGAAATTTAGCCACTTTTCATGTAAAGATAAATCTGAACGAAAACATTGTTCAAAATCCGAAAAATATTCCAGCATAATATATTGGAATTACAGTATAATATACAGGAGTTCCAGTATACTTTGCTGGAACTCCAGTATATTATACTCGAGCCAACAAAGTATACCGGTCCAGCATAATATGCTGGAAGTTCATACACAGGTGCACCGAACTCCAGTATATTATGCTGGACCGGTCTCTGTTGCAGCAAAATAGTGACTATTTTTCAATGACTTGGCAAACACCGACTGTTTTTGAATGACCAATCCGAAAACTGGCTAGCCCGTGCTTGTCACGATCCGGAATTCCTACCGTCGGGACCGTGATGACACCTAATATTTCACTTGCTAGGCAAGCCAACGTTAGAGAATCATTAAACCAATCCTTATTCCATTCAGTAAATAACAGCAAATTAGCTAAGACGAAATATAGTGAGTGCAGAATAATATAAAAACTACATTAATTACTACCACCCGGATCTGGAGTCACAATTCACGAATTTCTAAGATTTCACTACAAGTAAATGTGTGAAGGAAATACAATTGTTTTCGATACAAATGAAACAGTAAAGGAAATGGTACCAAAATCTGTACAGAAAGTACAGAGTGTAGTATCAGTACAACCGACCTCATATACTAGTAACTGTCGAGTCTAACCTCGGCGAAGTAGTGACGAGACTAGGACAAGACACCTACAAATAAACTTGTACAATATATATCAATAAATACAACAATAACAACAACTAAAGAAGCAATGCAAGAAATATTGGGAAGGGGACATGCTGAGGGGATTACATGGCAAGGAATCACAACAGGAATGAGAACACGATCAATCGATATATCTTTAACAGAAAGAAACAGGTAAATACAGTAAAAGAAAGTGCACGTCATTACCCTTCGTACTTTTACTCTCGACCTCACCATTAGAAAAAATAGAAACGGCACGGCATCACCCTTCGTGCATTAACACTCACTCATAAAGTATTGCACAATATTACCTTTCGTGCTTTAACACTCTCCCTCACCAAGACAATGAACAACAACAATAGGGAGATAGAAATATCAAGACAAGTCTTACTTCAACATTCAATTCCACGTTACTAACCTCAACTTTGAGTCAATACCCAATCAATACCAATTTTCGTAAAACATAATAAGAATTGTTCAACATAACGAATAGCTAGTCTAATAATGAACAATATGATCAAGGAATACCATAATTACAATAATAAGACTCACTCGCATGTTATGACTCGACAACAACGCATAGGTACTCTTCGCCTCACCTATACGTTGTACTCAACATACAAACAGGTGGCAAATAAGCGAATACTACCTAATCCCTCAAGCCAAGGTTAACCAGGATACTTACCTCGCTCTGAAGGCCACTCAATTCTCAAGTGTAGCTTTTCCTCTAGAATCCACCTCCAAAGCACTCGTATCTATTAAACATGACTCAATAATATCAAATATTACTAAAAGAATCAATTACATTGCATAAATTTAGATTTCCCAAATTTCCCCCCAAAAAGTAAAAAACCGACCCCGGGCTCGCTTGGTCAAAACCCGAGGTTCGGACCAAAATCCATTTACCCATTTACTCTCGAGCCCGGATATATAATTGGTTTTGGAATCCGCCTAAATTTCGAAATCTCTAGTTTCTACTCAAAAATCCCCAACTCCACCATGAAAACCTTAGATTTTAGGTTGAAAATTCATAAAATGTAATGGAAAATTGAAAGAATGTGGTTTAGAATCACTTGCCAACACTTGGGGAAGAAAATATCATTTGAAAATCGCCTTTAGGTCGTCTAGCTTTTAAAAGTGCGAAAGAATGGCTTAAGTCCCATTTTGGGGCTGTTTTATGAATTGGGCGACAATGTTCATCGCGTTCGTGAGGACATTGTCGCGTTCGCGAAGAGCAGAGCTTGCCAAGCTTACACAATCGCGAAACTCCTATCGCGTTCGTGAAGGTTACGTCCCCCGGGATCCGTAACCAAAATACGGGCCCGGTATCAACAAGACCAAACATTAGTCAATTCTAGGAATTCTTAAACTTCCAAACTTTTAATTTTTCATCAAAAATCCATATCTCGAGCTAGGAACTTCGGAATACGATTCTGGGCATACGCCAAGGTCCCAAATTACGAAACAGACCTACCCGGACCATCAAAACATGGATCCGAGTCCTTTTGCTAAAAATTTGACCAAAGTCAACTTAAATATATTTTTAAGGCAAAAATTGTTTTGTTTTCAGTTTTTAACATATATGCCTTTCGGAAGAACACTTGGACTGTCCACGCAAATCGAGGAAGGCTAAGATGAGGTTTTTGTGACCTCAAAACGCAAAATTAGGTTCTAAAATATAAGATGACCTATCTGGTCATCACATTCTCCTCCTCTAAAATAATCGTTCGTCCTCGAACGGACATAGAAAAGTACCTGGACTGGTGAAAAGATGTGGACAGGCTGGTGAAAAGATCTGACTCGGACTGCAAAGTAGCTGCCTCGACAGGCTGACCTCTCCACTGCACTCGAACTGAAAGATAACTCTTTGATCTAAACTGGCAAACCTGCCGGGCTTGAATAGCCACCGGCTCCTCCTTGTAAGTCAAATCCTTGTCCAACTAGACAGAGCTGAAATCTAACACATGGGACGGATCACCGCGATACTTTCGAAGCATGGACACATGGAACACTGGATGAACTGATGATAACCCCGATGGCAAAGCAAGCATGTAAGCCACCTCTCCTAGTCTCTCCAGAATCTCAAAAGGTCCGATATACCTAGGGCTCAACTTGCCCTTATTTCCGAACCTCATTACACCCTTCATGGGTGATACCCTAAGCAACACTCTCTCCCCGACCATGAATGCAACATCACAAACTCTACGGTCGGCATAACTCTTCTGCCTGGACTGAGCTGAGCGAAGCCTATCTTGAATACTCTTGACCTTGTCCAAGGCATCCTGTACCAAATATGTACCCAATAATCAAGCCTCCACCGGCTCAAACCATCCGACCGGTGATCGACACCGTCTACCATATAGTGCCTTATTGGGGGCCATCTGAATGCTCGACTGGTAGCTGTTGTTGTAGGAAAACTCTACAAGGGGCAAGAACTGAACCCACAATCCCTCAAAGTCTATAACACATGCGCAGAGCATATTCTCCAAGATCTGAATAGTGCGTCCGGGCTGCCCGTATGTCTAGGGATGAAACGTTGTTCTCAACTCAACTCGCGTGCCCAACTCACATTGTACTGCTCTCCAGAAGTGTGAGGTGAACTACGTACCTCGATCAGAAATGATAGACACGAGCACACCGTGAAGACGGACAATCTCGTGGATGTAAATCTCTGCCAGTCGCTCTGAAGAATAGGTAACTGCCATAGGAATGAAATGCGCTAACTTAGTTAGCCTGTTCACAATGACCCAAACGGCATCGAATTTCCTCTGAGTCCGTGGGAGTCCAACAACAAAATTCATAGTGATACGCTCCCATTTCCACTAAGGAATCACTATCTTCTGAAGCAAACCACCAGGTCTCTAATGCTCGTACTTGACTTGATGACAATTTACATATCGAGCTACATATGCAACTATATCCTTCTTCATCCTCCTCCACCAATAATGCTGCCGCAAGTCCTGATACATCTTGGAGGCGCCCGGATGAATAGAATACTGGGAACTGTGGGCGTCCTCTAGAATCAACTCACGAAGTCCATCTACATTAGGCACACAAACACGACCCTGCATCCTCAAAGCTCCATCATATCCAACCGTAAACTGCCTGGAATCACCGTGTCGCACCGTGTCCCTAAGGACAAGTAAATGAGGGTCATCATATTGTCGCTCCTTGATGCACTCAAACAACGAAGACTGAGTGACGGTACAAGCTAAAACACGACTGGACTCAGAAACATCCAACCTCATGAACTGATTAGACAAAGCGTGAACATCTAGTGCTAGCGATCTCTCACTGACTGGAATATACGCAAGGCTACCCATAGTCACTGACTTCCTACTTAAGGCATCGGCCACCACGTTGGCCTTCCCAGGATGATACAAGATGGTGATATCATAATCTTTCAACAGCTCTAACCACCTCTTTTTCCTCAAATTGAGCTCCTTTTGTTTTAACACGTACTGCAAACTTCGATGATCCGTGAAAACCTCACATGACACACCATAAAGATAGTGCCTCCAAATCTTTAGCGCATGAACAATGGCTGCCAACTCTAAGTCATGGACATGGTAATTCTTCTCGTGAACCTTTAACTGCCGCGAAGCATATACAATAACCTTGCCATCCTGTATCAATACCGCACCTAGACCAATACGAGATGCATCAGAATATACTATATAAGATCCTGAACCTAAGGTAACACCAATACCGGTACCGTAGTCAAAGTAGTTTTGAGCTTCTGAAAACTCGCCTCACACTCGTCCGACCATCTGAACAGGGCACCCTTCTGGGTTAACTTGGTTAACGGGGCACCTTTCTGGGTTAACTTGGTCAACGGGGCTGCTATAGATGAGAACCCCTCCACAAACCGACAGTAATAACCCACCAATCCCAAGAAACTACATATCTCTGTAGGTGATGTGAGTCTAGGCCAGTTCTGAACTGCCTCAATCTTCTTAGGATCCACCTGAATTCCCTCTGCTAATACAACGTGGCCCAAGAAAGCAACTGAACTCAACCAACAATTGCATTTTGAGCACTTAGCATATAACTGGTTGTCTTTCAGAGTCTGAAGAACGATCTGAAGATGTTGCTCATGCTCCCCTCGGCTGTAGGAGTAGATCACGATATCATCAATAAACACAATCACGAAAAAAATCCAAATAGGACTTGAACACCCGGTTCATCAAATCCATGAATGCTGCTGGGGCATTTGTCAGCCCAAATGACATCACTAGAAACTCATAATGCCCATATCGATTCCGAAAATCTGTCTTAGGGACATCGGATGCCCTAATCCTCAACTGATGGTAGCAAGATCGCAAATCAATCTTCGAAAACACCTTGGCACCTTGAAGCTGATCAAATAAATCATCAATCCTCGGCAATGGATATTTGTTCTTGATGGTGATCTTGTTCAACTGACGATAATCTATACACATCCTCATCGATCCATCTTTCTTCTTCACAAACAACACAAGTGCACCCCATGGCGATACACTAGGTCTAATGAAGCCCTTATCAAGCAGATCTTGCAATTGTTCCTTCAATTCTTTCAACTCTGGCGGGGCCATGCGGTATGGTGGTGTCATGCCCCAACCTCGAGGAGCGCGACCGGCGCTCAACCCAGTGAACCCGGTTGAGCAAGCCTATTAAACTTTTCCTACCCGACTCATTCATAATCCAAAAAGAGAACGCATCACCATTTGTAAAACAGGGGGGAGATCAGTTATATAAATATATAAATATTGCTAGTTCATTTTTCCCTTATATACATTATGCCATAGTTGAGTTTCCAAAATACAAATCGATCCAACGACCACCCCAACAAACATACATGACCCACATAAATGTCTACGGATCCTCTAAGGATACAAAAGAGCAATATGACAATGCCGACAACAAGGCCCCGACTATACCTCAAAATATGAAAACTTATACAAAAGGACTACATGAGCCCTGGGAGAAATGGGGCTCACCAAGACTGCTGTGAGGAGAGAAAGAGAGCACCACTATCTGCGATTGACACTATCTGCGATGGAACCACCTATATCCATTCAAAGATGTAGCGCCCCCGGCAAAAAGGGACGTTAGTACTATCGAATAGTACTAGTATGTAAGGCAAATACCAATCTTAGTAGAATGAACAGTGAAACAAAGAGGAGGCAATCA
Source organism: Nicotiana otophora (assembly GCA_000715115.1). NCBI lineage: Eukaryota > Viridiplantae > Streptophyta > Magnoliopsida > Solanales > Solanaceae > Nicotiana > Nicotiana otophora. The sequence continues at coordinate 11,078 of AWOL01S0069048.1, forward strand.
TAATAATCAATAAGTACATCACAGAAATACAAAGAAACATCAAGTAAAGATCACATAGTTTTCCCATTCAATCTTTCCATCTTTTTAGGTTAATAATCTTTAGTGCCAAAGCCACAACTCACAATGTCACTGTGTCTTTACACGGAGTCCGGTTTCGGCCCGACTGGCTAAGCCATCTCAAGTGAGACATATCCATATCCACCATGTAAATCAATAATTCTAACACAAATGCCACCATGTGTACAGCATGGCGTCCGATCTCGGCCTGATCGGCTAAGCCATCTCACTTGAAACATAACCTCTTTCAATTGTTCACTCAATCCACATTTCTTTCCCATCTTTTGTTACATGGCACAAACAATCTCATTTATTAAGTAGTTCTTGGAACTTGGGAACATTTTATAATTCAAGTCTTTCCCCTTTTTATTCGTTCAATTAACATCATCATTCATGTCGATAAGTAACATCACATAAGACATTTCACACATAAGGGAAGGAGCTTGAAAAATCATGATTACGTTCTCAAATAGCATGATGACATGGTAACCATCTAAAACAATTAGGGAACATGAATCTTTCAATCCAACACACTAAGGCAAACAATTCTAGTATAATCAAGTTGGAACTTACACCAATTATTCGAAAATCAGGAGTTCAATTCTAGGAAGAAGAGAGTTAGCCATACATACCTCAATTTCACTACAATTATCCGAAACCCTTAGCAACCTCAATCTATTTTAGCAATATACAAAGTGAACCCAGAATTAGGAAAACGTTCATGGTTCTAGCTCACTTTTTTCCCACACTCTTTATCACACATGCATGCAAGAGAAACCACTCTCATACCCATGAAGTATCACCCTAGTACCCCATTATAGCTATGTTTGAAATTAAGAGCTGGGGTGATGAAGTATTACCTTTTGGATGAAGAATTTGGTACTCTACTTGAGTATTTCCAAAGCTTTAAGTGATGGTTGAAGATCAATTTGATGAAAAATTAGGCCCTCCCTCTAGAACCCTCTCTCTCACTCTAGAAATATCATAAATGATCTTCAAAATAGACTAAAAGGGTGTTTTAACGGAATGGGGATCGAGTTTTAAATTAAGAAAATGGGTGCCCCGACACAGGTCTGCGGTCACATAATGGTTATGCGGTCCACAAAGTGACCGCAGAAATGGCCCTCAGGGGCCTAAACTTTCGGCCCAGGTATGCGACCAGTATGCGGTCTGCATACTCGCATAATCGATCGCAAAACTGACCTCACATTGGCCAAACTTTGGCCATTATGCGGTCCGCAGAGTGATTATGCGATTGCATAATGGGCCGCAGAAATGTGTTCTTCTGCGAAATATTTTCCTATCAGTACGTAGGATACTGTTCAATCCAAAAGGTCCGAACGGCAGCTCGCAAGCTCTCCGCGAAGAATTTCTACTATAATAACACAGAAATCTAACTTAGCACCATGAAACCCCGAGTTTTTTTGGTTAACATTTGTACGGGTCCTTACAGGCAGAATGGAAATGGGCTGAGTGCCCGGAGCCAAATCAATGCAGAAAGCAATATCCCTGTAGGGTGGCATCCCCGACAGGTCTACAGAAAAGACCTTTGGAAACTCACGAACAACCAACACTGAATCCTTGGAAGGAACCTCCGCACTAGAATCGCGAACATAAGCCAAATAAGCTAGACACCCCTTCTCGCCCATATGCCGAGACTTCACATAAGAGATAACCCTGCTGGTAGAATAGTCAGGACTCCCTCTCCACTTTAATCGAGGCAACCCCGGCAAGTCTAAGGTCACAATCTTGACATGACAATCTAATATAGCATGATAAGGTGACAACCAATCCATACCCAGAATGACATCAAAATCAATTATATCGAGAAGTTGAAGATCTACACGAGACTCAAGGCTCTCAATGGTGATCACACACGAACGATAAACACGATATACAACAATAACATCTCCCAATGGTGTGGACACATAAACAGGAGCACTCAAAGAATCACGAGGCACAACCAAATAGGAAGCAAAATAAGATGACACATATGAGTAAGTAGATCCCGGATCAAATAGAACTGAAGCATCTCTACTGCAAACTGAAA
>AWOL01S0069048.1:29050-46033 GCA_000715115.1 Nicotiana otophora
AATAATACCTGTGATCACAACATCAGATGACTCGGCCTCAGGCCTAGCTGGAAAAGCATAAAATCGGGGTTGGGCCCCACCACTCTAAACTGTGTCTCTAGGACTCCTCTAACTGGCTGTCCTCTACCTCTAATGGTCTAACCTCTACCTCTAATGGCCTGACCTCCACCTCTAATGGCCTCACCTCAACCTTTAGCTGCCTGACCCTACCTCTAGCTGGCTGAGCAGGCGGTGAAGTAACCGGTGCCGGTATGATGGCATGAGAATCTTTCCAAGATCTGTTACTCGCCAATCTAGGGCAATACCTCCTGATGTGACCAATGTACCCACACTCATAACACCCATCCTGATGCCGTGGCTACTGAAGCTGAAGCTAACCCAAATAGGCCAGATAATCACTGTAATAACTCTGGAGTGGTGAAGCACTGATAGGAGCTGAATGTGCACTGAATGCCAGCTGTCTAGAGTAAGGCATAATAGGACCATGACTCCCTGAAGCACCGGGAGATACATGAAGTGCTGACTGAAACGGTCTGGGAGAATGACCCCTACCAAAATTACCTCTGCCTCTAGACGAGGCACCACTTAAACCACCGAACTGATGAGGACTCTTATCGGACCTCTGCCCTCTCTCCTGTGCAAGGACCATCTCGATCCTCCTTGCGGCATTAGCAGCCGCCTGAAAGGAAATCTCACTTCCGGTCTCCTTGGCCATCTGAAGTCTGATAGGGTGAGTGAGTTCCTCAATAAACCTCCTCAATCTCTCTCCCTCTGTAGGTAGTAAAAGGAAAGCATGAAGGGCCAAATCCACAAAACGGGACTCATACTGAGTAACAGTCATACTGCTCTGCTGTAGATGCTCAAATTGCTTGCGAAATTCCTCTATCAATGTGATAAGGAGGAACTTCTCCAGAAATAGCTGAGAGAACGTCTCCCATGTAAGTGCAGGCGATCTGACTGGTCGGGTTAATGTATAATCTCTCCACTACCTCTTGGCGGATCCCGTCATCTGAAATACAGCAAAATCAACCCCATTGGTCTCAACTATACCCATGTTTCGCAAACATCTCGTGGTAGCGTTCAAGATAATCCCGTGGGTCCTCAGAAGGTGTACCACTGAAGTGAACTAGAAAGAGCTTGGTAAGCTTATCCAGTCTCAATAAGGCCTCAAAATACATGGCGGGCCTATCACCGATCCGCGCCGCAACAACTGATTGAACTACCCCAACTGGCGGGGCTGCTGGAGCCTGATTCTAGGGAGCCATCTGCTCCGCAGCGGGAGTAGTGGGAGTTTGTGCTCCTCTCCCAGCCTGTGTGATGGCTGGTTCCACTTGAAATGTACCATTTTGGGCCACGCCCTCCATAAGACTTACCAAACAGACTGGAGCGTCCTGAAGTACTGGAGTGACTATGAATCCTTTCGGGACCTGAATTTGTCCAGCTAGTACATTCTGAACTGGAATCTCCTTTTGAAGGTCTACCTGAGGTTCTACAACAGGTGCAACTGCTCGAGCTCTGGACTGAGCTCTACCTCGGCCTCTAGCACGCCCTCAGCCTCGACCTCTACCCCTGGCCATAGTTGCCACCGAGGGTTCTGGTCCCTGTCTATCGGTAGAGGTATTACGTGTTCTCACCATCTGCGAGAGAATAAGAGTAGAATGGTTCAATGAGAGATAAGTACAGATGTCTCCGTACCGATCCTTCAGACTCTACTAAACTTGCTCGTGACTCGTGAGACTTATGTAACCTAGTGCTCTGATACCTACTGTCACAATCCAAAATTCCCACCTTCGGACCATGATGGCGCCTACATTTCACTTGCTATGCAAGCCAACATTAGAATAATATTAACCAATTTTTAAATAATTTTTAAATTATTAATAACAAAGAATAATTGCGGACGTAACGTCTAAAATATAGTGAATAATTCATAAAAATAACGGTGACAAAATACCATCCCAGAATTGGTGTCACAAGTGCACGAGCATCTAGAATAAATACAAATAAAGGTCTGAATAAAATAAAGCTGTCTAGAATTAAACACATAGCTAAAGTAAAATAGACGGGGACTTCAGAACTGCGGACGCCATGCAGTTATACCTTAAGTCTCTTGTGGTAGCTGAAATCCGAGCAAGTTTATGGTGCACTGCTGGGACCAACTACGAAATCTGTATAAGAAGTGCAGAGTGTAGTATCAGTACAACCGAACCCATGTATTGGTAATTGCTGAGCCTAACCTCGACGAAGTAGTGACGAGGCTAAGGAGGGTTACTTACATTAACCTGTACGCAATATTAGTAACAACAACAAAAATAAAAATAATTCAGGTAACTCATTTATAATGATTGAAGCCAACTCAACAGTCATAACCAATTATTATTTATATCAATTTTGTTGCAACGTGAAACCCGCTCTCACAATATATTCACATTCAATTATGTTGCAGCGTGCAACCTGCTCTCACAATATATTCACATTCAGTTCTGTTGCGGCGTGTAACCCGATCCTCTAATATGGACTTTTAATAAATCTATTGCGGCGTGCAACCCGATCCTCCAATATGGACTTTTAATAAGCTTGTCATATATTTATTTCAATCAAGTATATATAGACTTTTTAATAAGTCTGTTACGGCGTACAATCCGATCCCCCAATTAAGACACATAATTCAAGTAACATGTAACAATTAATTCAGGAATTCAAGAATTAATATTTGGCAAAGAATAGGAGAGAAATAATTATTATAATAATTAATTCATAATTTAAAATAATTTATGATTTTTCAAGTAAGCAGGAAAATAATTAATTTGACGACGTATAGACAGTCGTCACCTCACCTATACGTCGTTCACATGCATTTCACATAACAAATAATTTAAGGGTTCTATTCCCTCAAGTCAAAGTTGACCACGACACTCACATCACTTTGCAAATTCCAATCAATTATTCAACCATAGCTTTTCCTTTTAAATTTGTGTCCGGAAGCTTTAAATCTATTCACAAACAATTCGATATATTCAATACTAATCATAGGAATTAATTCTATATGAATTTATAATTTTTTTCGGATAAAAATCCGAAATCCATTAAAATATTTGACAGTGGGACCAACGTCTCAAATGCAAGAAAAACTCACGAAATCCGAACACCCATTCCGCTACGAGTTCAATCATACAAACATTATCCAATTCCGATATCAAATGGACCTTCAAATCTAAATTTCTCGTTTTTGGAAGATTTTAGAAAAATCTAAGTTTTCTTCCATAAATTCACGGATTCATGATATAAACGAGTATGTAATCATGAAATATAATCAATATAGGATAAGGAACACTTACCCTAATATTTCTCGTGAAAATCGCCCAAATATTCGCCTTAACGGAGCTCATAACGACCAAAATATGAAAATAATATCGGATTCTTCAATATATACACTGCCTAGGCATTTTCGCACCTGCGGTGCCTGGGCTAATGCGAGCTCGCATCTGCGAGAAAAATCTCGCATCTGTGAAATGGGGCTGCCAGGCGAGTCTCGCACCTGCGGAGGAAAAATGCGCACTTGCGCTGACCTCCGCTTCTACGATTATTGTGTCCGCTTCTTGGGACGCGCGGGTGTGTGCAGGTTTCCGCACCTGCGGACTTTTGCCCAGCCACGCCCGGGAGCATTTGCGATCGAAGGCTCGCTTCTGCGAGCTCGCACCTGCGGTCAAAAATCCGCAGGTGCGATTATAACAGAAGGCAAAATTTCAGATTTTGCTTAAGTTAATTCTTGATCCGATTTCAATCCGTATCACACTCGGGGTACTCGGGACCTCATATGAATATACCAACAAGTCCAATAAGATAATACGGACTTACTCGGAGTCTCGTATCACGTTAAACAATGCTGAACTTATATATTCACACCCCGATTCGAACTTAAGAGTTTTAAACTTTTCAATTTGTACATCTCGTGCCAAAACATATTAAATGAATCGAGAATGACTTCAAATTTGGCACACAAGTCATAAATGACATAACAGAGCTATTCAAATTTCCAGAATTGGATTCCGGCTCCAATATCAAAAAGTCAACCCCGTGGTCAAATTTGAAAATCTTTAACCTTTAAATTGCTAGTTCCGTTAAATGGTCATAACTTGAGCTAGGAGCTTTCAAATTACATTCAGGGCATACGCCCAAGTTCCAAAGCACGATACAGAGCTACCGGAACTATCAAAACACTAATCCGAGTCCATTTGCTAAAAACGTTAACCAAAGTCAACTCAGTTGAGTTTTAAACCTCTATTTCACATTTTAATCCATTTTTCACATGAAAACTTTCTGAAAAATTTTACGGACTGCGCACGTAAGTCGAGAAATAATGAATGGTGCTTTTTTAGTATCTCAAGAATATCGGCCGTAGCAATGTATTAATGATTATGCATATTGATGACCAAACTAAGCATACCAATGTATTATCAGAATTCCATCAAATTTGATCAAGTTATAATAAGCTAAGACTTAGTTTCTAACATTTAATACTATGTTCTTAGTATCTAGGAGTCAAGTAAGGCATGAGGCAAGAAGATGACGTGATTCTACAAGGCACAATTTATAACATAATTTACCCCCGAGCATGATTAACCTTGGAACATGCATATATGCTAGTCACCTCATATATATATCACCCCCGCATGTAGCAAACAATGTCAAATAGTAGAAAAAATTCTCTAAATAAAGTTAGGCAAGACACTTACCTCAATTCGGCTAATTCAATACTCAATTTAGCTTTTCCCTTTATAAATTCACCTCCGCTCAGCTCACTCTAGCCAAAGACGACTTAAATATATCACACAATACAAGGGAAAACAATTTTAATTAATAAAGCTATGAATTTTATACAATTTCTAAAAAGTCAACAAAAGTCAACCCCCGAGCCCGCCCGGTGAAAACCTGGGCCCAAGGGTAGGTATTTACTACCCATATCCTAACGAGTCCAAATACGTATTTTATTTCCAAATCCGAGTCCTATTCGACTCTCAAATTCCAAATTTTCATTTTTCAAAGTTTTGAGAAAATCCCCAAATATTTCCCTAGATTCTCATGAATTTGATGTTAAAGTTTATGTAAAAGCATGAAATGAAGTTGAGAATAGATTAGAGTCACTTACTCAATGATTTGGTATGAGAATCCCTTCACAAAATTGCCTCACATCGAAGCTAGGGTTCAAAATATAACAAAATGAAGCTAAGTCTCGGAATTCTCAGCATTTAGTAGGCTGTAGATGTCGCATTTGCGTAAGGGGGTTCGCAAATGCGACCTCCGCAAATGCAACCTCCGCAAATACGAACAAACATCACAAATGTGAACCAGAAGTTTACATGTAAACATTGCATTTGCGACCCAATACTTCGCAAATGCGAAGATCAATATCTCGAGAAACCGGCAGGGTCTATCACAAAAGCGAACAACCCCACATCACAAATGCGAAGGGTTTCTTCGCATATGAGAATCTCCCCCAGCAGCCCAAATTTTGCAAATGCGGTGGCTGCTTCGCAATTGCAAATGTCACATTTGCGACAAAAATATCACAAATGCGATGGCACCAGTACCAGCACTCAAAAAGCATGAAAAATTCATTCCGAAAACAATTTGAAACTCACCCGAGCCTCCGAGGATCCAAACCAACCATACATCAAAATAACCTGTAAAATCATGAATCGGACGCCAAAATGCATGAAGATCAAAATAAACTTCAAAATTTCTAGAATCGCAACCGAGCGTCCGAACCATATCAAACCAACTCCAAATGGCACAAAAATTTGAAGAAAAGTTCTATATGACGAAACGAACCTACTCGAGGGTTCCAATTATGCATAACAACCTCGAAATGTTGAGTCGCACCTTAAGTTAAAAAAATTAATGAACTTTGAAACTTCAACTTTTACAACCGATGCCGAAACCTATCAAAACATGTCCAACTGACCTCGAATTTTGCACACACATCACATTTGACATTACAAACCTACTCCAACTTCTGAAATCCGAATCCGACCCCGATATTGAAAAAGTCCACTCCCGGTCAAACTTCCCAAAAATACAACTTTTGCTATTTCAAGATTAATTCGACTAAGGACCTCCAAATTACAATTCGGATGCACTCCTAAGTCCAAAATCACCCAACGGAGCGAATAGAACCAGCGAAACTCCATTCCAAGATCCAATGCTAAAAGGTTAAACTTGGTCAACTCTACCAACTTAAAATTTAAATCTTGAAGTTCATTCTTACAAATCGATTTCGGATAACTTGAAAACCAACACCAATGATTTACGCAATTCTTAGTACATCATGTAGAGATACTCGATCCCTCAAACTACTGAGCGAATTGCAGATGCTCAAAATGACCAGTCGGGTCGTTACAATTAGACATTTAGTAAGTATCGATGTCGACCTCTTGTCACTACTTATTCGAGGTTAGACCTGATACATACTGATACATGTTGATTTACGTACTCATGCTACACTTGCTGCACATTTTGTGCAAGTACATATATGTTTGGTGATCTTTTGGGTGCAGAGGCGAGGCTATTACAGGGACTTTATTATAGGTTGTATTTCCTGTTACAAACCGCAACCTGTGGAGTCTCCATCGGAGTCATTTATATCCTCATGTCTTAGTTTCATTCTGGAGAGATGTTGCATTATTTTTATACTTCCTAGAAAAATGCTCATGTACTTGTGACACCGGGTTTTGGAGGTTTTTTCAGGTTATTTATTATTGTGGTTCGTGCAAATACTTTTATATACTCTGTAAATTCTATTTTATTGGGATATGATGTCATCATCTTTGTTTGAAAACATTAGCGCTCGCCGGTGTTATGACCTTCTTTGATTTTTTCCTTCAGAGCAGGTTAATGTGAAATGGTGCTTGAAGGGCGGTTGTTAGAAATAGTGGTGTGCAACGGTTCAGGATCGAATAGGTGATTCCAATGTTGTTGGCTAGAGGAAGATGATCAACTAAGAGACTTAGAATTGGTAGTAATTAGTTAGTTCTGGTGTTACAAAGATGGATTTCAATTTGATACAACAATTGATTAACGAGGAATGAAGAAGGACATGTGGGAGGTGTCTTGCGGTGCTTAATTTACTAGCAGGTCAAGTATGAGTAGCGGAAGTCGGGAAGTTGCTTAAAGGAGATGGTTTGACCGAAGTGGGAGAGGAAGAGTAACATATGGATTCAGTGATAGGATAGCCACGTACCTTCAGAAAGTGTAGAACGGTTTAGGAATCGTGATAGAAGGTGATTTGGTAACGTATTTTACTTGGAATGATGGTTACCGTTCGTAGAAAGAGTGAATATGAAAGAAGTTTATTTGGAATGAAGAAGTATGTGAAGATTTGACTATCGTTTTAGATGCTACATGACTTGAGTTTGGATGATATTGTTGAACTCTCCGTTAATGTTAATGAGGAAGGGACAGACTTATATAAAGTTGTGGAAATAGGTCGGATATGAGATCATGGCTGATGATTCAGAATGTTCATAAAGAGGTTTAACAAAACACTTCAAGAAATTTGGATGGTTAACGGTGCGAGATCACGGTAATTGAGAATGACAAATCATTGCGGGCTCTACATTATGTTATGGTAGCTTAAAGCTAAGTGGGGGAGCCCCACCATCTACGATTTGATTGCGTGGTTGTCTGCTTGTGCGGGTTCTGGCTATCGTTGCATTGGTGAACTATTCATCACCAAAAAAAGAAAATATCAGGAGTAATTCGAGCACGGAACTTGATGAATGTGTTCCAAACTTCGTCTTAATGATTCGGGTGCGTGCTGGTTTTGGGAAGATTCAGAGTTTATGCTTATTGTGGGTGTAATGTACAAGGAAAAGAATTCAGTCAGTTTCTTCTTTGAGATGGAATTCATGTGCTAGCAGATCAATAAAGTTTGGTTATATTCGAGACCGGGTCAGAGTGGGTGACTCTTAACAATAGTCAAGTGAGTTCAAAAATTTAAGTCCAGTACCTAAGGATTTTGGGTCAGTTGTGTGGTTAAGGATCGAGTTTCTGTAGGGGATTATGAACGGGACTTGGAGTGTTTTATGTCATCATCGGGTATGCGGTGCGATATTGGAGGAAAGAAAGAAATAGCTTCAGATTCGTGGGAGGTCTTGCAGAATAGGTATATCAGTTAGAAATGCAATTGTACGCATGAGGAATGTATGAGATGAGTTATGAGTATTGAGACGATGTGGTCTCGTGATGCGGGTCACTCAGTGTGAGTGTAGATTTAGTTCGTTATGTTTGAATGGAGATGCTAGTATTTCTAAGGCAAGTCAAGAGTGAATTTGAAGAAGTTGGGTCGGTTAGTAATGGCTGAATCATCATGATTGTGGAAGTGATCAGTTCCTTTAGCGTGAAGTTATACATATGGTTTATGGTTGTATTCATGGGCTTGACAACCAACATAACTTGATTGATTTGGGAGGTATTTAATTCAGATGGCCTTTTTGTTGAAACGGATTCCGGAAAAGTCATGGCAGTTTAGATCGTGACTTGAGATTGGTATAGCGCATGGGCTGTAGGAGCCCCTTCAGAGTCTATACATACCCCTAGTTAGCGTAGGTACCTACTGAGTGTGAGTGTTGAGTGCTGAGTGAATGGAATGGTTGAGTGACTGTGGTCCTGAGAGGATGCATTTGATTTTATTCTCATTGCACTAAAGTTGTCATATATCCCTGTTCCGGAAAATTTCTGAAAGATATTATCTCTTGTTTCAGTCAAACCTGATATGAAATTACTGTTTGGGCCCTAAATTGTTGAACTTTCAAGCATGCCTACTTTTTTATGTTGGAAATTACTGTAATTGGACTTAGTTGTGAAGCTCGTCACTGCTTTCAGTTCTTTATTTAGTATTGTTACTTGCTGAGTTGGTTGTACTCATACTATACCCTGCACCTCGTGTGCAGATCCAGGTACTTCCGAACACCACGTTTGCTAGTTTTTCAAAGTTTTATGTGTTGGAGACTATCGAGGTAGCTGCTTGACGTCCGCAGACCTTGACTCTCTTTCCTTTTTGGTTCTGTATTGTTCTATATTTTCAAACAGTGTTTTATCAGTCAGACATTGTTATCATTTAGATGCTCATGTACTCAGTGACACCGAGTCTTCGGAATGTATGCTATGTTAGTAATTTGTGAGATTTTCTATGGAATTCAAATATTATGTTTTCAAACTTAAAAGAAGTTGAGGTTTATTAAGGTTGTCGGCTTGCCTAGTATTGAGATAGGCGCCATCATGACATGTTAGGATTTTGCGTCGTGACATGTTCCTTATCCTATATTGATTATATTTCATAAATCCATGTCTATATTCATCGTTTATTTCGGATTTAGATGGAAGGAATTGGAATTTTTATAAAACTTTTCAAAAATGAAAATTTAGGATTTGAAAGACAATCTGATGTCGGAATTCGATAATTTTAGTATTGTTGAACTTGTACGGGTGTCCGCATTCTGTGATTTTTGTCGGGTTTCGAAAAGTGGGCCCCATATTGACTTTTGGTTGACTTTTTCGAAAATGACCTAAATTAAGTCTCTTTCGAATTATGAATAATTTCTATAGCTCCAATTGAATTGTTGGCCAATAATGTGATAGGTTTGATTTGTTTGGAGACTAATTCCAAAGGAAAAGTTATCGTCGAGTGATCATTTGAAATTGTAAGACGAGATAAGTGTCGTGGTTAACCTTGACTTGAGGGAATAGAACCCTTGAATTATTTGTTACGTGAATTTCATGTGTAACGACGTATAGGCGAGGTGACTAGTACCTATACGTCGTCAAATTGATTGTTTGCATATTTATCTGAAAATCATAAATTATTTTAATCATGAATTAATTATTATATTAATTATTTCTCTCATATTCCTTGTCCAATATTATGTATTGAATTCATGCTATAATTGCTACATGCTTATTTGACTTATGTGTCTTAATTGCTACTTGACATTTAGCATATTAAATATTAAATTACCTATTTTCTCCCCGATTTTCACAATTAATTGCTACATGTCGTTACTTGTCTCATAAATAAATCATAATCATTGTATGGTTTGGCGCCTAATAATTTCTTATTGAATGTGGTATTTACTGAAGTATTTTACATTTACGGGTTGTTAAATTACATTGTTGGATTAGATTGCACACCGCAACGGATTTAGTTTAAGTTTATATTGTTGGAGCGGGTTGCACGCCGCAACAGAATTTAATTGAAAGTTTATATCGTTGGATCGGGTTGCACGCCGCAACGGATTTTATTCTAAGTTTATATTGTTGGAGCGGGTTGCACGCCGCAACAGAAATTAGTTGAAGGATTATATTGTAGGAATGGGTTGCATGCCGTAACGAAATAATAAAATAAATTAATTGGCTATGACTGATGAATTGACTTTTGTTATTGATATGATTTAACGGTTAATGTAAGCGACCTGCCTTAGCCTTATAACTACTTCGTCGAGGTTAAGTTCGGCACTTACAGAGTACATGGGGCCAGTTGTACGTATACTACATTCTGCACTTCTTACGTAGATATCAGAGTTAGTCCCAACGGCATACTATAGATTTGCTCGGATTCAGCTATCAGAGGAGACTTGAGGTATAGTTGCACAGCGCTCGAAGATATGAAGTCCCTTTCTATTTTATCCTAGATGGGTGCTTTCTTTAGACAACTTTATTTTTATTCAGACCCTTTTTGTATTATTTAGAAGCTCATGCGCTTGTGACTCCAGTTCTGGGATGGTATTTAGACATCGTTATTATTTTGTTTTGTTATTTAAAATTCAGATATTATTCTTGTTGTTGGGTTTTTACTATTTAACTAAGATGTATTTTTAAAAATAGTTAAAATTATTCTAACGTTTGCTTGTGTAGCAAGTGAAATGTTAGGCTCCATCACGGTCCCGAAGGTGGTAATTTCGAGTCGTGACAAGTTGGTATCATAGCACTAGGTTACCTAGGTCTCACGAATCACGAGCAAGCTTAGTAAGGTCTGAAGGATCGGTACAGAGACATTTGTACTTATCTTTCAGAGACTGAAGTTTAGGAACAATATCACTTCTTTCTTATTCTGTCGTGCGATTTTATTCTATCGTCGATGATTGAACCATTATATTATTGTTCTCTCGCATATGGAGAGAATACATACTACATCTACCGCTAAACAAGAGCTAGATCCCCTAGTGGAAACTATGACCAAGGGTAGAGGCCGAGGCCGAGGTCGCGCTAGAGGTCAAGGCCGAGGTCACGCTAGAGGCCGAGGTAGAGCTCAGGCTAGAGCTCGAGCACTAACGCCTGTTGTAGAACCTCAGGTGGATTTTGGAAGTGGAGGTTCCATTTTAGACAGTACATGTTGGACCAATCCAGGTCCCGGAAGGATTTATAGCTACTCCAGTACTTCAGGACGCTCTAGTCCTTTTGGTGAGCCTAATGGAAGGTGTGGCCCAGAATGGTACATTTCTAGTAGCACCAGCCATCTCTAGTGAAAAGGAGAGAGTGAGGAGATTCATTGATGGACTCACTTATACTATCAGGCTTCAGATGTCCAAGAAGGCAAGGAGTGATATTTCCTTCCGGACAGTTGTGAATATTGCTAGGCGGATTAAGTTAGTTCGTGCTCTATAGAGAGGGCCAGTCTCAGATAAGAGGCCCCGTCATTCCGATAATTTTAGAGGCACCTCATTTGGAGGAAGGGGTACTTATGGTAGGGGTGATCCTCCCAGGCCATTTAATTCAGCACTACAAGCATCTCACGGTGCTTCAGGGAGTCATGGTCCTATTATTCCTTACCCTGGGTAGCCGACATTTAGTGCACATCCAGCTCCTATCAGTGCACACCCACTCTAAAGTCACTACAATGGTTACTCGGCCCGTTCGGTTTAGCTTCAGCTTCAACAACCATAACAATAGGATGGGTGTTATGAGTGTGGGAACATTGGTCATATCATGAGGTATTGACCTAGGTTGTCGAGCAACATATCTCGGTAGGATTATCGTGTCCATCTAGGGGCAAGGTTCAGATAGCTAGAGGGGGAGGTTAGGTTGTTAGAGGTGGAGGCCAACTAGGGCATCCCAGAAATACAGCTCTAAGTGGTAGGGCCCAGCTTTTCAATCTAGGCCTGAGGTCGAGTCATCCGATGCCGTGATCACAGGTATTTTTCCAGTTTGCCATATAGATTCTTCAGTTCTATTTGGTCAAGGATCTACTTATTCTTATGTGTCCTCCTACTTTGCTTCATATTTGGTTGTGCCTCGTGATTCTTTGAGTGCTTCTATGCATGTATCCATACCGGTGGGGGATTCTATTATTTTATATCTTGTTTATCATTCTTGTGTGGTTAATATTGGGAATCTTGAGACTAACGTGGGTCTTCTACTTCTTGATATGGTGGATTTTGATGTCATATTGGGCATGGATTGGCTGTCACCCTATCTTGCTGTATTTGACTGTCACGCCAAAATGATAACGTTAGCCATGTCGGGGTTACTTCGAATAGAGTGGAAAGGGACTCTTGTCCATTCCACCAGCAAAGTTATCTCTTACGTGAAATCTCGACGTATGGCCGAGAAGAGGTGTCTAGCTTATTTGGCTTATATTCGCGATCCCAGTGTGGATGTTACTTCTATGGATTTAGTCCAAGTAATCCATGAGTTTCCACATGTACTTCCTGTAGATTTGCCGGGGATGCCACCCGACAGGGATATTGATTTCTGTATTGATTTGGCTCCGGTCACCGTATGGCCCCGCCAGAGCTAAAGGAATTGAAGGAACAGTTACAAGACTTGCTTGGCAAGGGATTCATTAGATGGTTCAATGTAGATGTGTATAGATTATCGGCAGTTGAACAAGGCTACTATCATGAACAAGTATCCATTGCCAAGAATTGATACTTATTCGATCAACTTCAGGGTGCCAAGGTATTTTCAAAGATCGATTAGAGGTCTGGTTACCATCAGTTGAAGATTAGGGCATCTGATGTCCCAAAGACTGCCTTTTGGACACGGTATGGGCATTACAAATTCCTAGTGATGTCATTTGGGATGACTAATGCCCCAACAATATTTATGGATTTGATGAACATGGTATTCAAGCCCTATTTGGGTTCGTTTGTGGTAGTATTCATTGATGATATATTGATTTACTCCAACAGTCGAGATGAGCATGAGCAGCATCTTCAGATTGTGCTTTAGACTTTGAAGAATAATCAATTATACGCCAAATTTTCGAAATATGAATTTTGGTTAGACTCAATTGCCTTTTTTGGGGCATGTTGTATTTGCAGAAGGCATAAAAGTGGATCCTAAGAAGATTGAGGCGGTTCATAATTGGCCTAGACCTATTTCAGCTATAAAGATCCGGCGTTTCCTAGGTTTGGCAGGTTATTATCGCCAATTTGTGGAGGGGTTTTCATCTATAGCTTCCCCACTGACCAAATTGACCCAGACGGGTGCTCCATTCAGATGATCAGACGAGTTTGAGGCGATCTTTCAGAAGCTCAAGTATGCTTTGACTATGGCGCCAGTGTTGGTATTGCCCACAGGTTCAGGATATTATACGTTATATTGTGATGCATCTTGTATTGGGCTTGGTGCAATATTAATGCAAGATGGCAGAGTGATTGCATATGTGCCTCGGCAGTTAAATATTCATGAGAAGAACTACTATGTTCATGACTTAGAATTGGCAGCCATTGTTCATGCACTGAAGATTTGGAGGCATTACCTTTACGGTATCTCGTGTGAGGTATTCACTAATCATCGTAACCTACAGTATCAGTTCAAATGAAAAGATCTCAATTTGAGACAGAGAAGATGGTTGGAGATGTTGAAAGACTACGATATCACTATTTTGTATCTCCCTGGAAAGGCCATTGTGGTGGCTTATGCTTTGAGTAGAAAGTATGTAAGTATAGACAGCCTTGCGTATATTCCGGTTGGTGAGAGACCGTTAGCTGCAGATGTTCAGCCTTTGGTCAATCAGTTTGTGAGGTTAGATGTTTTAGAGTCTAGTCAGATCCTAGCTTGCACAGTCGCTCGGTCTTCCTTGTATGAAAGTATCAGTGACAGTGTGATGATCCTTATTTGCTTGTCCTTAAGGACAAGGTGCGACACGGTGGTGCCAAGCAGGTTGCTATGGGAGATGATGGAGTTTTACGGATGTAGGGACATGTGTTCCTAATGTGGATGGGCTTCATGAATTAATTCTTGAAGAGGCTTACAGTTCCCGGTATTCTATTCATCTTGGTGCCGCCAAAATGTATCAAGATTTGCGACAACATTATTAGTGGAGGAGAATGGAAAAGGATATAGTTACATATATAGCTTGGTGTTTAAATTGTCAGCAAGTCAAGTACCAGCATCAGAGACCTGGTGGTCTGCTTCAGAAGTTAGAAATTCTTGAGTAGAAGTGGGAGCGTATCACTATGGATTTTGTTTTTGGGCTTCCACGAACTTAGAGAAAGTTTGACGCAGTATGGCTCATTGTCGACAGGTTAACCAAGTCATCACATTTATTTTCAGTAGTAGTTACCTATTCTTCAGAGCAGTTACTTAATATTTGCATCCGCGAGATTTTCCACCTTCACGGTGTGCCCGTGTATATTATTTCAGATCGAGGTACACAGTTCACCTCGCACTTCTGTAGGGATGTACAGTGTGAGTTAGGCACGCGGGTTGAGTTGAGTACAACATTTCATCCACAGACAGACAGACAGTCAGAGCGCACTATTCAAATATTAGAAGATATGCTTCGCGCTTGTGTTATAGACTTTGGAGGTTCTTGGGATCAGTTCTTGCCACTTGCAGAGTTTGCATATAATAATAGCTACCAGTCTAGGCAAAAGCGTTATGCCAATTGTAAAGTTCGTGACATTGCATTTATTGCAGGAGAAAGACTATTGCTCTGGGTTTCACCTATGAAAAGTGTGATGAGATTTCGAAAAAGGGCAAGTTGAGCCCTAGGTATATCAGACCCTTTGAAATTCTTGAAAGGGTGGGTGAAGACTGCCTACATGCTTGCACTACCACCTAGTTTATCAGCAGTTCATCCGGTGGTCCATGTGTCTATGCTACGGAAATATCATGGTGATCCATCCCATGTGTTATATTTCAGCTCAGTCTAATTGGACAAGGATTTGACTTACGAGGAGGAGCCGATAGCTATTCTAGCCCGGCAGGTCCGACAGTTGAGGTCTAAGAGTTATCCTTCAGTTCGGGTGCAATGGAGAGGTCAGCCGGTAAAGGTGTCATGACCCAAAATCCAACTAGTCGTGATGGCACCTAACCTCACCCGCTAGGTAAGTCAAATAACACAATCCAATTCAATTAATATTTAACTGACTCTAATACACTCCCCAAGGACTAGTAGTACAAATCATGAGCTTCTAAGATTCAGAATTTACAAAACTGGTCTAAAATAAAAATATGTCATTTGTTTGAATTATACATGAA
This sequence comes from Nicotiana otophora, assembly GCA_000715115.1. Classification (NCBI taxonomy): domain Eukaryota; kingdom Viridiplantae; phylum Streptophyta; class Magnoliopsida; order Solanales; family Solanaceae; genus Nicotiana; species Nicotiana otophora. The sequence continues at coordinate 44,537 of AWOL01S0069048.1, forward strand.
CAAATTAAAATTCTAAAGCTACAATGAACAAGATGCAGCAATAACTGGGATGCAGGTACAACTTCAGATCCAGCTCTCGCCGTACGCGACTATATCAGCATCTAAAATATGCACGCAAGGTGCAGAAGTGTAGTATGAGTACAACTGACCCCATGTACTAAATAAGTAACAAGACTAACCTTTGGGCTGAAAGTAGTGACGAGCTCAACAAGTATAGTCAAATATAAATTAACATTACAGAAATGTAGGCATGCTTTCAAGTTCAACAGTTAAACTCAATACAAGTAAAATAGCTCAATTCTAAATGATATGAGGAATATGGCATCTCTATATCTATATGCCAATGTACATACTGTATGTGATGCACTTCAGTGGAAACCTCGTATACTCAAATATCAAAATACTCAATCACTCAGTACATTATATGTCCAATCCAGCCCAGGGAAGATTCATCCCATATATATATACACATCGACTGATAGTCAGTCACTCAGTACTGTATAAGACCAATCCAGCCCAGGGGAAGATCCATCTCCAAATATAAATGACTCGGACAAGATCCATGTCCAGGGAAGATCCATCCCTTAATATAAATGATTCGGGCAATATCTATGCCCAGGGAGGATCCATCCCTCAATATAAATGCTTTGTGTCACGACCCAAAAACCAACAATCGTGATGGCGCCTATCGTGGTACTAGGCAAGCCACTACTCAACTATCTTAACACTGTAAAAGATTTAAAATTTTATATGGAAGCAATTAATATTTAAGAAAACCTTTTAGGAACAGAAGTAAACCCACTACACGATACAATCTATCCCAAAATCGGGGAGTCATCGCGTACATGAACATCTATACTAGGAACAGTCTAATACAATGTCTAAGGAATAAGAACTAAAATGCGATAAATATAATGAAGGAGAGCCAAGGCCTGCGAACACCATGCAACTACCTCGATAGTCTCCGGGATCAGTTGATCAACATCCGCTATGACCGGGAATACCTGGATCTGCACACGAAGTGTAAGGTGTTGCTTGAGTACAACCAACTCAGTAAGTAACAATAATAAATAAGGAACTGAAAGATAGTGATGAGTTATGTAGTTATAGTTCACTTTCAGTAATCTCAACAAGAAAATAGACCTGCTTTAAATATTCGGCAGTTTAAGTCAAATCAATTTATAAATTTCTAGTTCGAGTAAAATCCTGATATAATATCCCTCAGATGTTTCAAAACAATGAGATATAACAACTATGTGCAACAACAATGGAAGCGAATAACGTCTCTCAGGGCCACAGTCACTCAATCTTTCTCAATAGCTCATCACTCGGCTCTTAACCCTTAACACTCACACTCAATAGTTACATGTGCTCACTAGGGGTGTACAAACTTCAGAGGGGCTCCTGCAGCCCATGAGCTATATCGATGCGACATATAGCCCGATCCCATATAAATAGCCATAAGGCTCGTTGCGTCATGCAACCCGATCCATATAT
>AWOL01S0069048.1:47431-67499 GCA_000715115.1 Nicotiana otophora
AGGCTCATTGCGGTGTGCAACCCGATCCATATATATATATATATATATATATATATATATATATATATATACAACCCTGAGGCTCATTGCGATGTGCAACCCGATCCATATATACAACCCTAAGGCTTGTTGCGGTGTACAACCCGATCTATATACAAACATATAGCTCACAGCTCAGCACTCAGGCCCTAACTCATTCACCAACCTCTCTAGTCTCCCGGGCTCTCAGAAATCATAAACATCAGCCCAAACAAAGATAATATAATGTATCACCAAGAAACAAGAAGAGACTGAGATATGATATACAAGTAAACCGTGTCTGAGTACAGAACAACAATTAGCAATTAATTCAACGAGTACACGACCTATTCGGATCCCAACAGTGTAGTCACAAAGCCTATACATGACTCCTATTATGCGGCGCCTTTCTGAAGTTCCTTGGAAGGGCGATGTAAGGATAAGCAATTGATGTCAGTGCGGTTACTATGCACCAACTGAGGTCCCCTCTGTACGCTAGACTAGATTGTTAGTGTCGTGCAGGAAAACCAATGTCATGAGCAATTGAGCAATGGAAAATGAGCAATTGATGATGAAAGCTGATAATTGTATTGATGATGATGAATGCTGTTACAAGATGCTATGCAGTGTCGGGGGGAGAGACACCAGTACATAGAATTGTTTGAATGCTTGAATGTTTGAATGCTTTGATCCCCCTTAATAATTCTTAAAAACATTAAACCAAAGTTACATGAGTTGACCTAAGAATGTTGTAGAAAAACACTGTAAATAAATGAAGTAAAACTACTCTATAATTACAATGAAAAGGACTTTGTCTTCTACAAAGTGGAAGCAAGTCCGATGGCAGCAACTTTGTCTTGAGCATCAAGGTCTCCGCACGGGGCACTGTCTGTGCGTGCGGCGCTGTTGGTAACATGATGGTTTGTGCGCGCGACATTGTAGTTGCGTGTGACACTAATGGCATTAGCCAGCCACTGGGCACTGGCACTGATAATCGGTGGGGCGACAGAGGCGCATACGCGCTTGTCACTTGGCGTTACCAAGACTACGAGGCCGATGGTGGCGCTAGGCGTTGGGAGGCTTGCCAGGATGCCACAGGGTGCGTCCAAGGGGTCATGGGTCAATGATGCAAAGCAGCCTATGATATTCTCCCCCACCTGAGTTGGCAACGTCCTCGGAGCCTTACTTGCCGGATGATGATGATTGGTCAGACTCTTGTTAGCTGGGAGGTCTATTCCCCTCGGGGTTATGAGATGGCTTTCTGAGTGATCTTCCACGTATTTCTAAAATGCTCGAAGGCGACTGACATGGAAGACTGGATGGAGTTTCCACCAGGCTGGTGTGTTCAATTGGTATGTGGATTTCCTGATGCGCCTTTCAATGGAAAAGCGTCCGATGTATTTTTGCAATAGGCAAGGATCTTGGCTCCTCTTTGCAAACAAGTTCTGTCTCGGGGTTCTTAGCATGACTTTGTCCCCTTCTTGATGTTGGGCAAAGCAAAGATTTTGTTTAGCATACCTCATTGCCCTCTCTTGGGCTTTGACAAGATAGCTCCACACCATCTTCAAAGTTTGCTCCCATTCTGTCGAGAAACTGGCAGCTCAAGGAGATGTTGGCATGATTGGTGCATTCACCGTATATAGGAGTAGCAGTTGTTGTCTGGTAACAATTTCAAAAGCGCTTTTGTTTGTATGGGCGCACTTTTGTGAATTAAAACACAACTGAGTAGCATCCAGAAGCTTCACCCAATGTGATTGTGATCCGATTGCAAATTGGCGGAGATATTCCTACAACATGTCATTGAAACAGTCTGACTAGCCATCTGCTTGTTGATGGAAGTTTGAGCTATGACTCAATTTGGCTCTGAGGAAACTGAAGAGATGGGTCCAAAATTTTCTAGTGAAGCGTGGGTCGCAGTCACTAATGATGTCTTTGGGCATGTCCCAATATTTGACAATATGAGAGAAGTAGAGTCGAGCTGTATCTTCTGCCGATATGTTCTCTGGGGCTGCTATGAAGGTAGCATACTTGGAAAATTGGTCTACTACCACTATGATGGTTGCAAGATTTCCGACCTTGGGTAATCCTGGGATGAAATTCAGGGAAATGCTTTCCCAAGGTCTTTATGGGATTGGTAGCGGCTCCAAGAGTCCCACTTCTGCTGAGTGATCCAACTTGTCCTTTTGGTATGCTTGACAAGTCTTCACACACTGAGGGGCGCCATGAGTTGTTGGACGCTGATGATCTGATGTTTGATTGATGATGTTGAGGGCAGCCAGAACCGTAGGTTCAGGTCTGTTGGTGTTCAGGTCTGTTGGTTCCCTTCTTTGACTGCATGGCCGAGAGGTTTCCAGCGGCCATCTTTATGGGTATGCATAGTATGGTGCGGGGTTTGTCCCCATTGTCTCTCATCATTAGGCTCATGTTGGCATATGGTACCGGGATGGTGTTGGTCTGCTTGAGGAACTCCAATCCCACTATCAGTTCGAAGTCATTGATGATAGCTATGCGTAGGTCAAATATTCCCTTGTATGGGCCAAGCTTCATTGGCACTTCTTTGGCTATTCCACTCACTGGCTGAGATGGAGAGTTGATAGCCTTGACACGACCCTTGCATTTTTGTACTGCTAGATCAAGGCGTTGCACCTTAGTTGAGTCCAGGTAGTTGTGGCTAGCACCCGTGTCTATAAATGCCCGAATAGGTCTGCCATTTACTTTTATGTCAACGAACATTAAGGTCCTCTTTTTTGTTGTGGGAGGCCTATCGTCCGCCATTACTTTTTCTTTCTTGACAATTGGGCATGCATTCTACTTGGGGTTACTAGCACTGGTTCCTGCCAAGGTATCATGAATGGAGCCAGCAAATGCATTGAAGGCACCTACTTGTTCGGGGCCGTCTGAGTCATCGGTATCTGACCCATTTTCAACAGTCTGTTGAGCATTGATTTGTGTATTGGGACATTGATTGTTCCAATGTTCCGGGCAGCAATGACAACATTCTGAAGGGGGCTTTCTCCCATGATTGTTGTTGACTGATGCAACACTGTTGCTGCTTCAGGAAGGAGTCTTGGATTTGTATGCACCTTTATCTCCTCCATTTCTGTTAGGACCACCTTTGCTAGGCTAGCTCCCATTTTATCCCCCTCGGATAGGCGGCTGGGGCCTATCCTTTTGAGTTTCCAACTAATAATCCCCAAGGCACTCTACACCTTGAATGGCCTTGGGCAGGGTATCCACTCTTTGTCTTTGCAGCTCCATACGAGCATGAAGTTTCAAACCTTCTATGAATGAAAACCGTTTGTATTTGTTCCCCATATCCCGTATGTTTAGCATGAGTGCGGAGAATTCATGCACGTAGTCCCGCACCGACTTGGTGTGGTGGTGTTCACGCAACTTTCTTCGTGTATTGTATTTCATGTTTTTGGGGAAGAACTGCAGGCATATGGCTGCCTTTAGTTCTTCCCATGTGTTGAGAGTAACTTCACTGGCCCTGATGGCTTCGTATTTGACTGGCCACCAGAGTTTAGCATCACCATGAAGATACATGGCAGTAGTTGCTACCTTTTTGGCTTCTTCCAACTGTCCCACGACATCGAAGTATTGTTTGATGTCGCAGATGAAGTTTTCCACTTCTTTAGCATCCCGAGATCCATTGTATGGCTTTAGCTCCGGGATTTGCATCTTGTGTGGCATTGGGACAATGTTTATGGCACCCCTAATTTGGTTTTCACCTCTTTTGAGCAGGCTTCAAAGGGCAGCATTGACAACCTTGAGCTGGCTTGTCAAGTTGTCTATAGTTTTCTGCATGACGGTCAGTCTGTCTGCCTCTAGTTCCCGATGTGATAACACCTTAGCACGCTCCTGTTGGAGGTCCTCGAATTTGCCATGAATTTCGGTAGCCTCGACAGCTGCCGTTTGCCTGTCTTCCTCAGAGACGCGACTGATGTTTGCTATGTCAACTTTGGCATGCCGCATTTTGCGGTCTAGGTCGTCAAACCTTTGTACTAGATTGGTTTTAATATCAGGCACCGTATCCACGATGGGGCGTAATACATCAACTGTATCTTGAAGGGCCGCGATGCGATCCCCATAATTCACCATGGTCAGAAATGGTGATGATGATGGCAATGAGTTCCCTCGTTCGATGTCGACCCTAGGATTTGATACCAACTGTTACGTGGCGCCTTCCTGAAGTTCCTTGGAAGGGCGGCGTAAGGCTAAGCAACCGATGTCAGTGTGATTATTATGCGCCAAACTGAGTCCCCCTTTGTACGCTAGACTAGATTGTCAGTGCCGTACGAGAAAACCAATGTCGTGAGCAATTGAGCAGTGAAAAATGAGTAAGTGATGATGAAAGCTGATGATTGTATTGATGATAATGAAAGCTATTACAAGATGCTATGCGGTGTTGGGGGGGGAGACACTAGTACATAGAATTGTTTGAATGCTTGAATGTTTGAATGCTTTGGTCCCCNCCCCTTAATAATGCTTAAAACAATAAACCAAAGTTACATGAGCGAACCTAAGAAAGATGTAGAAACACACTGAAAATGAATGAAGTAAAACAACTCTATAATTATAATGAAAAGGACTTAGTGTTTTACAAGGTGGAAGCAAGTCCAATGGCAGCAACTTTGTCTTGAGCTTCAGGGTCTGCGCGCTCATTGCTGTTGGCGCGTGCGACACTATTTGGATCTGCCAATGGCTGGGCGCTGGTGCTTGGCATTGGATCTGCACGTGGGGAACTGTCTGTGCGTGCGGCGATGTTGGCTACATGATGGTTTGTGCGCGCAGCACTGGTGGCATTAGCCAGCCGCTGGCACTGATTATCAATGGGGTGATGGAGGCGCATGCATGCTTATCACTTGGCATTGCCGAGACCACGGGGCCGACTGTGGCGCTAGGCATTGGGAGGCTTGCCAGGACGCCACGGGGCACGTCCAAGGGGTCATGGGTCAATGATGGAAAGCAGTCCATGAAACTCCTAACATGATTTGCAGTCAAATTTCTATAACACAGGGAGAGCATATAGCTAACAATAAGTTATTCAACTTTACAGTTTATGTTCTGCCCACGTTTCCACACTTGCAGCCCAAATCCCGCTTCTGCAGTCCCGCTTTTGCGGTTGGAAGTCCGCTTATATGGAAATCACTAACTTCTCCAGCTACCGCACCTGCGAACTCCTTTCCACCTCTATGGAATCACTTCTGCGCAAAAAGTTCGCATTTGCGGTCTCGCACCTGCAGCCACTGCCAAGCCTCCTCCTTTTTGCTTCTGCGGGGTCCTTCCCACTACTGCGGGCTCGCACCTGCTGTTCCCATTCTGCAGGTGCGATTATTACAGCAGCATCAAAACTTCAGTTGTTTCCTCAACTTACTTCCAAGTCTGTTAACCAGCCGAATCAACCCGAGGCCCCAGGACCTCAACCAAACATACCAACAAGTCTTATAACCCAATATGAACTCAGTCGAACCCTCAAATCACCTCAAACAACGTCAAAAACATGAATTCCACACGGATTCAAGCCTAATGAACTTTGAAATTTCCAAATTCTACAAACAACGTCGAAACCTATCAAATCACATCCGATTGACCTCACATTTTGCAACATTGAATCAACCAACACACCTCGGATTCAAGCCTAATGAACTTTGAAATTTCCAAATTCTACAAACAACGTCGAAACCTATCAAATCACATCCGATTGACCTCACATTTTGCGCACAAGTCATAAATGACACCATGAACCTACTCCAAGTTTCGAAAATCCAATCCGACCTCGATATCAAAAAGTCCACTCCTGGTCAAACTTTCCAAAATTCTAACTTTCGCCATTTCAAGCCTAATTCTACTCCTGACCTCCAAATCATAATCCGGACACGATCCTAAGTCTAGAATCACCTAACGGAGCTAACAGAACCATCAAAATTCCAATGCGATGTCGTTGTCACATAAGTCGATATCCGATCGACTTTTCCAACTTAAGCTTTCAATTAAGAGACTAAGTGTCTCAATTCACTCTGAATTCTCGCCGGACCCAAATCAACTAACTCGATAAGTCATAAAACATTAGTGAAGCACAAAAATGAGCTGAAAAGGGGAACGTGGCTACAACTCTCAAAACGACTGGTCGGGTCGTTACATATTCCCCCTCTTAAACATACTCGAAGTCTCAAATAGACGTTGATATCTACTCCGTAACTCCCGCTCGGCCTCCCAGGTAGCCTCCTTAACGAGCTGACCTATCCACTGCACCTTCACTAAAGCTATATCCTTTGACCTCAACTTTCGAACCTGTCGACTTAGAATAGCCACCGGCTCCACATCATAAGTAAAATCACCATCCAACTAAACTGTGCTGAAATCCAAAACATGAGACGGGTCGCTAACATACTTTCGGAGCATAGAAACATGAAATACTGGATGTACACTCGACAAGCTAGGTGGCAAGGCAAGCTTGTAGGCCACCTCCCCAATCCTCTAAAGTACCTCAAATGGCCCAATGAACCGAGGGCTCAACTTGCCCTTCTTACCAAACAGCATAACACCCTTCATGGGTGAAACCTTCAGCAGAACATTCTCCCCAACCATGTAAGACACATCATGGACCTTCCTATTAGCATAGATCTTCTATCTATACTACGCCATGTGAAGCCGCTCTTGAATCAATTTAACCTTTTCCAATGCATCCTGAACTAAGTTTGTACCCAATAGCCTAGCCTCACTGAGCTCAAATCAACCCACCGGAGATCTACACCGCCTCCCATACAAAGCCTCATACGGGTCCATCTGGATGCTCGACTTATAATTGTTGTTGTAAGCAAACTACGCGAGTGGCAAAAACTGGTCCCATGAACCCCAAAAATCAATGACACACGCACATAGCATATCCTCTAATATCTGAATAGTGCGCTCAGACTGCCCTTCCATATGAGGGTGAAATGTTGTACTCAACTCCACCTGAGTGCCCAACTCTCGCTGCACTGATTTCCAAAACTGCGTGCCTCTATCTGAAATGATGGAAATCGGCACAACATAAAGGCAAACAATCTTGGTCAGCCGGTCCACAATCACCCAAATAACATCAAACTTCCTCGAAGTCCGTAGGAGCCTAACTACGAAATCCATGGTGATCCACTCCCACTCTGGAATCTATATCATCTGAAGCAAGCCGCCGGTATCTAATGCTCATATTGTACCTGCTGACAGTTAAGGCATCGAGCTACAAACCCCACTATGTCCTTCTTTAGACTCCTCCACCAATAGCGCTGCCTCAAGTCCTGATATATTTCCGTGGCACCCGGATGAATAGAATACCATGAACTGTGGGCCTCCTCAAGAATCAACTCATGTAGCCCATCCACATTGGGCACACAAATCCGACCATGCATCCTTAATACCCTATCATCCCCAAGAGTCACATCTCTGGCATCACTGTGTCCTTGAGGAAAAGCAAATAAGGATCATCATATTGGTGCTCTCTAATGCGATCAAATAACGAAGACCGAGAAACCACACAAGCAAGAACCCGACTGGGCTCTGAAATCTCCAATCTCACGAACCGGTTGGCCAAAGCCCAAACATCAACTGCAAAGGGTCTCTCTCCAACGCGAAGAAAAGCAAGACTACCCATAATGACTGCCTTCCTACTCAAGGCATCGGCCACCACATTTTCCTTCTCTGGATGATTCCAAATAGTGATGTCATAGTCCTTTAGCAGCTCTAACCGTCTCTGCTGCCTCAAATTGAGATCCTTCTATTTGAACAAGTGCTGGAGGCTCCGATGATCCGTAAATACCTCACAATACACACCGTAGAGGTAATGCCTCCAAATCTTCAATGCATGAACGATGACAACTAGCTCCAAATCATGAACATGGTAGTTCTTCTCATGAGGCTTCAACTGGTGTGAATCATAAGAAATCACTATACCCTCTTGCATAAATACACACCCAATACAACTGTATAAGATCCCAAAACTGACGGCAATACTAGAACTGGAGCTGTGGTCAAGGTAGTCTTGAGCTTCTAAAAGCTCTCCTCATACTCATCTGACCACCGGAAAGGAGCACCCTTTTGGGTCAATTTTGTCAAGAGCAATGCAATAGACGAGAAACACTCCACAAAGCGATGATAATAACAGACCATGCCAATAAAGCTCCAAATCTCCATAGCCGAGGACGGTCCGGGCCAACTCTGAACCACCTCTATCTTTTTCAGATCCACCTCAATACCCTCACTAGACACCATGTGCCCCAAGAATTCCACTGAGCTGAGCCAAAACTCACACTTGGAGAACTTGGCATAAAGCTTCTCCTCCCTCAACCACTGCAACGCAACCCTCAAATATTGGGCGTGATCCTCCTGACTACGAGAGTACACTAGGATGTCGTCAATGAACACAATAACAAATGAGTCGAGATAATAGTGAAATACATTGTTCAGCAGATGCATGAACGCTGCTGGGGCATTGGTCAGCCCAAAGGACATCACAAGGAACTCATAATGACCATAACGGGTCCTGAAAGATGTCTTAAGAATATCCGAGTCCCGAATCTTTAACTGGTGATACCCAGACCTCAAATCAATCTTGGAAAAGACCCTCGCTCCTTGAAGTTGGTCAAATAGGTCATCAATAAGCGGCAAAGGATACTTGTTCTTGATTGTGACCTTGTTCAACACCCTATAATCAATGCACATTCTCATAGTACCATCCTTCTTCTTCACAAACAGAACAGGTGCACCCCAAGGTGACACACTAGGCCTAATAAACCCCTTATCAAGGAGTTCCTGAAGTTGCTCCTTCAACTCCTTCAACTCAGCTGGTGCCATACGGTATGGAGGAATAGAAATGGGCTGAGTGCCCAATACCAAGTCAATACCAAAGTCAATATCCCTGTCAGGTGGCATGCCCGGCAGGTCTACAGGAAATACATCCGGGAAATCTCGCACCATTGGAATAGAATGTTACACCCTATATTTTCGTACGTGAAAGTACGCCGTAAGTAAATTGATGGAAGCTTGGAAATCAGATGTTACATCCCGCATTTTTGTATGTTAAAGTTTCGTCTTAAATCAACGTAAGTTCGGGAATGAGATTGTTGTGAGATTATAACCATTATGCTATTTCAAACAAGTGATGAGTAAATTCGTGAAAGTGAGAGGGTAAGCGGATCGAAGAAAATGAGTTTCTTCGAAGTTTGTCATTTTGAGATAAAATATGGTCCAAGCTATAATACCCGGTATTTATGGACTAGGGCGATACAAGGTACTTCACGACCATAATAGTAAGTTGTACAAAGTGTATTAAAAGTGAGTAGTATTTTAAGTAATTTGAGATAATTTTTAATTATATGGATAATTGGTTAATGGGAAATTAACAAGTCAATTACAATTAGTGGGTAATTAATTAATGACCTTAGGATAAGACCTAACCCCTCACCAACGTGGCAGCACCCCCTTCCCATGTTATGACTCTTGAAAGAGAATTAAAGGTGGCACACCTGAAAAGGGTAGGTGACACCAAACTTGAAAAGTGCGGCCCACTCTCTTTGATAAAATAAAACACCTCCCCTAATTCATTAAGAGGAAATACATAGCTAATGGATGGAATTCTCTTTCTCAATATGCTTAATTACATAATGTAACATCAAGATTACATAACAGATGGAATTCTCTTTCTTAAAATTACATAACGTAACAACAATATTACATAACAGATGGAATTCTCTTTCTCAAGATTACATAACGTAATAGCAACGGGATTTTCAATTCTAAGGGAGCCCGGTATAATCTTTCGCAAGAATATCATACGGACTTTTCCCCTACTTCGATCTGCCGTTATGTGTTGTCGCAATCAACGTGTGTTAAAGGGATTGTCAAGAGAATCGACTCAGGTATGTTAAGGCTAAACTTTCCTTCATTTTGGCATGATCTCGTAATTACATGTGTTTTTTAACGAGGCATAAAGAGAAGTTCATACTCCCGAATTTATATACATTATCTTAGTCTCATAAATTATAGTATTCTCCTTATCGGGGCTTCATATTTAATTGAGTATTGTCTTCTTCCAGTCAAGAGAGCAGAGACCCTATATTTATAGTATTACGGTATGTTCATTACCATCGAGCTATAATCGATAGGCAAGCCCTTCTTGGGTAACCTCTGATTAGATGGTAAGTTATATACCAAGCCTACTGTGGCCGAGTGCCTATGAACGAGCCCAGTTGGCTGAGATACAGAGCCTAGTATGGCCGAGAGCCTATGAGTGAGCCTACTACAGCAGAGAAGTTGTATATATACCTAGCCTTATAGGGCCGGAAAATTATTTTATTTACTATATTTAGAGAGTTGAGTCATTATTAGCAGATAAACATATCTTCAGATTATTTTTGACTCCCAGTTACTTTCAGTTATTATATTATCAGTTCAGTTTCAGCTTTCAGTATATTGCCTTACATACTCGGTACATTATTTTGTACTGATGTCCCTTTTTCCTGGGGACGCTGCGTTTCATGACCGAAGGTCCCGATAGACAGGTTAAGAGTCTTCCAAGTAGGCTATCGGCTTAGCGGAAGATGTTGGTGTGCTCTATTTGCTCCGGAGTTACTTATTTGGTCAGTATAACTAGGACGTGTGTTGATTAGTATAGCGGGGCACTGTCCCGACCTTTATGATACTTATGTACTCTTAGAGGCTTGTAGATATATGTCATGTACGTAAAAGAATGTATGGCCTTGTCGGCCTATTTTCAGTGTACGAGTGATCATTTTGGTCTTATAGGCCCGTATGTCTTATGTATAAGTTGGTACTACATGTTTTATTATAGTTATCCTATGGCAGCCTTTCCAACTCATTTATCTATGTTAACATGATACGAGAATATACGATATGTTGGTACTCGGTTGAGTAAAGTACTGGGTTCCCGTCGCGGCCCGTCGGTTTGAATCGTTACACAGAATCTATAGTAGGGGTCTTTGCACTAACATCCCTCAATAAGGAAAAATAAGATAGACAACCCTTCTCAACCATTTACTGAGCCTTCAAGTATGAAATCACTCTAACGGGAACATAGTCTAGAGAACCCCGCCACTCAATCTGTGGCAACCCCGGCATCGCCAATGTCACAATCTTAGCGTGGCAATACATAATAGTATGACATGGGGACAACCATTCCATACCAAAGATCACATCGAAATCAACCATACTAAGTAACAAGAGGTCAACTCTGGTCTCCAATCCCCCAATAGTCACTACACACGACCAGTTACCCGGTCTACAATAATAGTATTTCCTACCAGTATAGATACATGAACAGATGAAACTAGAGACTCACGGGGCATATCCAGATAATGGGTAAAATATGATGACACGTATGAATAAGTGGAACCAGGGTCAAATAATACAGAGGTATCCATGTGTAGACTGAGACAATACATGTGATCACTCCATCAGAAGCAATGGCATCTGGTTTGGCAGGAAGAGCATAGAATTGGGCCTGACCTCCACCTGATCGGGCCCCCCCCTCTAGAGCTACCTCTAAGTGACAGTCCCCGAGCTGGCTGAGCTGGTGGTGAAGTAACTAGTGCCGAAGTCATAGTCTGACTCTTCTACTAAGACGGACCTCCCGTAAGGCGGGGACAATATCTCCTGATATGGCCAAACTTTCCACACTCATAGCAACTCCCCGGTACCGGTGGTGGGGACTGGAAGGAGCCCCGAGCACTGGGATAACCGGTAAAAGGACCTGGCATAGACGAGCCCTGACCCAATGGAGCACGAGAAATACATTGAGCTGGAAGGGCACTTAGAGATGAGTGACCCTGCTAATAACTGAGTGAACCCTGGCCAGATGATGCACCACGGCAAACTGGGTGAGACGTCTGAGCATGCCTGTAAAGTCGACCCCTACCGTGGTAGAACTGACCCAACAAGGAACACTGCTGAATCCACCCTGTCCCCAATGCCTCTTAGCCTCCCTCTCAATCCGCTCCTGGCTACGGACCATCTATATCTGATGATCAATGCCGACAACCTCATCAAATGTAGCACCAGACACCCTCTCTCTAGTCATAAGCAACCGCAACTGAATTGTAAGGCCATCAATGAACTTCCTGATCCTCTCCCTACCGGTGGGAACCAACTAGACTGCATGATGGGCCAAATCAAAAAACCTCATCTCATACTGCGTCACAGACATATCACCCTGACGAAGCTACTTGAACTGCATGTGTATCTCCTCTCTGCGGGACTGAGGTAGGAACTTCTCCAAGAAGAGGACGGAGAACTCCTGCCATGTAAGGGGTGCTGCACCGACCGGCCTACGCCTCTCATAAGCCTTCCACCAACTGAAGGCACCCCCAGAGAACTGAAAAGTAGTGAACGAGAACTCACTGGTCTCCAGAATACCTATTGTACGGAGAATCCTATGACGCGTGTCCAAGAAACCCTAGGCATTCTCCGCCTTTGTACTACTGAAAGATGGAGGCTGGAGTCTCCCAAACCTCTCCAATCTCCGATGCTCATCATCAGACATAACAGGAACCACATGGTCTTGAGCAGCTGTAACCAGATGGGCTGGTAGTGCCCCCGGTATATCCATATAATATAATATATATATCCCGATCCCATAAATATCGTCACAATGAATGAACATGACTGAGTATAAATGTTACTTACCTCGAACAAGCCGAATCCGATTCCGAGCAAGCTAAACAATACTCCGGAAATTCCATTCTGCGCGTATCAACCTCCATACGCCTTCCTATATCCTCAATTCAAGTCAAACGATATTTATATATTAAAATAACATGCAAATAAATCACAATTTACTCCAATGCTTACAAATTAACAATTTATGAAAATTTCCAAATCCGTTCAAAAAGTCGACAGTGTGGCCCACTTCTCGGAATCCGACAAAACTCACAAAATCCAACAACCCATTCAATTACGAGTTCAACCATACAGTTTCATTCAAATCCGACTCTGAATCGGTATTCAAAACTCGAAAATTCATTTTGTGAAATTATAGAAATTTCTACCGATTGCTTCTTGCAAAATCAATAATCTAACGCCAAAAATGAAGATTAATCCAAGAAATATAATATTAAGTGAGTCAAGAATGCTTACCCCAAGCTTTGTGGTGAAATTTCTCTCAAAAATCGCTAAATCCCGAGGTTCCCAACTAACAAATACAAATATTGGCTCAAAGGTCTGAAATAGTGGACTTATATCACTTCCCTGACTTCCTTCTTCTCGTTCGAGAGCCTCCCATCGCGTTCGCGATGAACAAAATTCTCAAAAGTCATTTCCAAACTCTTTTCAGACACCTTCTAGTATAATGGTCATAACATTTTGTACAAAGCTTGAAATGACAAATGGTTTGACTTTCTAGAAATTAGACATCAAGGGATATAACTTTCATTTGTTGATCATTTCCCAATTCCTTATAGATTGCGTGATATAAGCTTCTAAAGTTAGCCTTGTGCAGCAGAGATTTCCAAACTCTTCCCAGATAGACTGTAGTATATCCACTATAACGTTCTGTACACAACTCCAAATAACAAATGGTTTACCTTTCTACAAACTAAACATCAAGGGCTACAACTTTTATTTTTGGATCATCTCTATATTCCTTATAGATTATGAGATATAAGCTTCCAAAATCACACGACGGACAACATGAATTCCTTCTTCGCGAATGCGAGAGTCTCTTCGCGAACGCGAAGAAGAAAGTCTCAGCAGCAAAATCCTTCTTCGCAAACGCGAAGAACAACACTAGACATCAGAAAACCAACATTCAAAGTAGCCCAAAATGATCAGAAACATACCCGAACCACTCCCTAGGCCCCCAGGATCACAACCAAATATACCTACGAGTCCTAAAACATCATACGAACTTAGTCGAGTCGTCAAATCACATCAAACAACGCTAAAAACACAAATTGCACCCCAATTAAAGCCTAATGAAGCTAAGAAATTCCAACATCTACATTCAATGCCGAAACCTATCAAATCAAGTCGGATTGACCTCAAAGTTTGCACACAAGTCATAAATGACATAACAGACCTATTCCAATTTCCACAAACATAAATTTCTATTTTAGCCATTTCAAGCCTAATTTAGCTACGGGCTTCCAAATAATTTTCAGGACACACTCCTAAGTCCTAAATACCGTACGGAGATATTGGAATCATCAAAACTCGATTACGGCGTCATTTACACATAAGTCAACATCCGGTAAACCTTTTCAACTTAAGCTTTAAACCTAAAGTATTATTCTTCCAAACCAACTCCGAAATACCTGAAAACCAAAATCGACAATTCACACAAGTCATAATACATCGTATGAAGATATTCAAGACTTCAAATAGTAGAAATGAGTGTAAATGCCCAAAACGACCGGTCGGATCGTTACATTCTCCCCTACTTAGACATACGTTCGTCCTCAACGTGCCAAGAGTTGTTTCCAAGCCATCAAATCACTATTCCACCTTATCACACACATACCCAGGAGTGATCCTACACCACCTTATTCCATATAGGCCTGACAATACAATATAATTGAAGATCATTACTTTAACTTTAGTCCGTAAAACTTAGAACCCAAATTTCCAACATCCAGAATTTTTTTTAAGACATGAATCTCACATCTACATATTGTATAAGTCTAAACAAGTTGTATCAAGCCATAACCATAACCCCATATATAATCGCATAACATACTACACAACTCGCATACTTGCAGCACCATTCTCGATCACAGTAACTACTTAAAACCCACCCGGTACTGGTATTAAACCCCATATCAAACAAAACCTCATTCCAAAACCTCCGTACACTGATGATAATGAAAGAAACAACGAAATCTCATAACCCCTTATTAGATCAACAAGTCATGGAGCTATCACTCCTCAACCAGAACCATAATCACTTTCTAAGACGACTTTTAACATTATCGTCCCAATACACCATAATAAAATTTGATAGTACCCATTCTTGGTCTAATGACCATATATTATAAAATACAACTATCTCACATACATGCCACACCAATACAACTCAAGCCACAACTGCACAATCCGTGTACCGAAAATGGAAAAATATCTCAAAGTAGAGAACCGTATTGCAACTTCAACAAGCACCACCACAACTGAAGTGATATAAGATCATCATATATAGTAAAACCAAAACACACGAATCTAATACGTTAACCAGCTCTTCCAGAGCTCACATTAACATCACCCGCACAGACAACTCACCTGCTATAATATCAGTCTGTGGATCCGCACGGACAACTCACGTGCCAATAACATAATCCGCCTGTCATGGTTTCAGGCCTCCAGTCCAAGCATATCATACAAGATCAATCAAATAAGTACACATGTATATGATAAATGAAATAAGATTTACATTCTCCTGTACTGGTATAAATAACACGCCATAGAGTAGGCATGAGCAAAGTGTGCTATCATAACTCAAATCGGTAAGCTATAGCCCAGATAGTTCTCAACAAAGGTATGAATATGAGAAACGTTATAACTTTATGCTTAACAATCAACTCTAGGCATATCATAGCCTAAGCATTCTTCCGAGTAGGAATACTTGCCCTGATACCCACTCATGGGCTCAAAACCTCACATATATACACACTCGTAGCGCACAACTATCATAGATAATTACGCAACTAGTGCCTCCACTGAGTTTAAATAAAATACTCATCTCAAACAGGCCGCAACCGTGAAACAATATGCTTTTGAGAACTCCCAGTCTCCACATTCATAGAATACATAAATCACCATAATCGATCCCAACTTCAGCACTCGAATGACTAACACATCTTTCACGTACGATCACCTCGCGAGGAATACTTATAATTATTCTGTGCCACATAGCAAAACTTCGAATGTTAGTAGTCTATCAACCAAGTGAGTACCGCAATACCAATGAACATCCATAAGTCAAAACACAATGCTCCTTTGGAAATGCGCCCCCTTCTCAAGGATTACCAAGCAGTTACAACATTCATCTAAATATCTAAAATTGACCATTCTGTCCAAAATTTGTGATCTTCCTTTCATGAATGAACTGCCACTTTGTACATGCAAATCTAAATGCCGCACAACACACTACATATATCATGTGAAAAGCACGAGAATCTCATTATAAACTCTGACTCACCAGCAAATTACATACCCGGTTAGTTAGAAACCTATTTCTTGCTTCTTTCCAGCTGCAGTCGTAACTGGACCACAAGTATGCCTCAGACCAAAACTAAAATTTAATATATAATCATAAAATTGAATTGTCAATAGCAGGATTCCCCACTTCGCTCAAAGCCATAGATTAAAACACTCGATAACTCACAATGCTCATACTCTATCACTGCCACAATACTGCAGTCAGTTCAACAAAAATTCTTCTCAAACTCATGTAACGCCAACCATAAAATACCTTAATCATCCACTAATCTCGCATTCATTCTCTTGACATTCAAGTTAACTTTCTCAACCAGAATCAAATTCAAATCTCAACATGTATACCTCGCTGGTAGAAAACAAACTCCTCACTCAACATTATAAGGGATACACCGACGTAGGTTATTCCGTAGGAGACAACCCACCTGCATAGCCTCAAATTGGCATCTTGCTATATCCTTTTGCAGCCACAATTACTATGCAATCACTTAATCTTCCTGGGTCTGAACTCACCACAAGACATGAGCATTTAATTTGTCCCACAATTTAACAACGTGAAAGTTTCTTCAACACATTCATAATTTAAGACTATACATTAAAACGGAAATCAAGCACCCAATGGCTTACATCTCAAGGAAACACTTCTCGTCACATTCAAACCACCCGAACACATCCCACAGTCACATCATACTTATCATATAGCCATTCAAACGCTCATCGAACCACAAATTCCACTCATAGGGACATTACCGGACATATGAGTCCAAATGTACAAGTTCACACAATTGAAGCTATCGAGTATAAGCTGTGGTCTAAACATGTCCTCAAGTTCTCCAGACTGGCCTATAAACAAAACATAGAATACACATCTCGAACCTCGTTCATTGAATCACAAGTCGGCGATGCACAGTTGATACCGAGCGCTCACAAGCACACACGAATGCATGGAAGGAATTCAAAGATATATATTTTAAGTTGAATCAATTCTGCACGATAAGGGGAGAAATATAGGAAGTTTATCCTAAAATGCCTTGCAGCCTCTCAAAGATAAGTATGGCCATCATCATACCGATCCACTAGACTCTACTAGACACTTGCTCATGACTCGTGAGACATATGTAATCGAGGCTCTGATACCACCTTGTCACGATTCAAAATCATACTTGTCGTGATGGCGCCTATCTCAATACTAGGCAATCCGACAACCTCAATAAAACACAATATATTTTAAATTTGAAAACATAATATTTGGATTCATTAGAAAACCTTACAAATTCCAATACAAAATACTCCAAAACCCGGATTCACTGAGTACATGAGCATCTCAATGAATACAAAGTCTGACTGATAAAAATACTGTCCGAAAATATAGAACAATACAATAACTGAGAGAAAGAGAGTTAAGGTCAGCGGACGCCATGCAACTACCTTAATAGTCTCCAATTGATAGCACTTTAAAATCTAGCAGTCGCCGTGTACAAAAGCACCTGATCTGCATACGAGGTACAAAGTGTAGTATGAGTACAACCAACTCAATAAGTAACAAGACTAACCTTTGGGCTGAACGTAGTGACAAGCTCAACAGGTATAGTCCAATATAATATAATATTACAGAAATGTAGGCATGCTTTCAAGTTCAACAGTTAAACTCAGTACAAATAAAATAGCTCAATTCTAAATGATATGAGGAATATGAAATCTCTATATCTATATGCCAATGGACATACTGTATGTGATGCACTTCAGTGGAAACCTCGTATACTCAAATCTCAAAATACTCAATCACTAAATACTATATGTGTCCAATCCAACCAAGGGAAGATTCATCCCATATATATATACACATCGACTGATAGTCAATCACTCAATACTGTATAAGACCAATCCAGCACAGGGGAAGATCCATCCCCAAATATAAATTATTCGGACAAGATCCATGTAGAGGGAAGATTCATCCCTCAATATAAATGCTTCGGGAAAGATCCATGCCTAGGGAAGATCAATCCCTAAATATAAATGATTCGGACAAGATCCATGTCCAGGGAAGATCCACCCCTCAATATAAATGCTTCAGACAAGATCCATGTCCATGGAGGATCTATTCCTCAATATAAATCATCTACGCTCACTGTGGGGGGTGCAGACTTCGGAGGGGATCCTTCAACCCAAGCGTGATATAAAGCCGATATAGCCTGCTACACGCGGGCAGCCCCAATCTATATAATAATAATATATATAAAGCCAATATGGCCTGCTGCAAGCAGGTAGCCCCGATCCCATAAATATCGTCACAATGGATGAACATGATTGAGTATGAAATGTACATTTTAAAAATAATTAAATTCAACAACGATACGACCCTATGGGTGCCAAATATATCGACACATAGCCTAAACATGATCTTTAATACGAGTCTCAACTCAATTTCTCTAGCACGTGTAGGATATGCAGATAATAACATGATTCTTTAATTTTACAACTCCACAAAATTTTGTCAAGTCACAATTTCTATGGTGCACGCCCACACGCCCGTCACCCAACATGTGCGTCACCTCCAAACAATATATATAACACAAAATACGGGGATTCATACCCTCATAACAAAATTTAGAAATGTTACTTACCTCTAACAAGCCATGGAGAGGTATAGGGAAGCTAGGAAGGAGGCTAAGCTGGCGGTCACAGAGGCTAAGAATGCGGGTTATGGTCGTATGTACGAGGAATTGGGGAAAAAAGGTGGGGAGAAGAAGTTATTCCGGCTGGCCAAGTTGAGGGAGAGGAAGGCTCGAGATTTGGACCAAGTGAGATGTATCAAGGACGAAGATGGTAGAGTATTGATGGAAGATGCCCAGATTAAGAGGAGATGGCAGACTTACTTTCATAAACTTCTGAATGAAGAAGGGGATCGGGATATTGTGCTAGGCGAATTGGAGCATTCCGANAAATACTATATGTGTCCAATCCAACCAAGGGAAGATTCATCCCATATATATATACACATCGACTGATAGTCAATCACTCAATACTGTATAAGACCAATCCAGCACAGGGGAAGATCCATCCCCAAATATAAATTATTCGGACAAGATCCATGTAGAGGGAAGATTCATCCCTCAATATAAATGCTTCGGGAAAGATCCATGCCTAGGGAAGATCAATCCCTAAATATAAATGATTCGGACAAGATCCATGTCCAGGGAAGATCCACCCCTCAATATAAATGCTTCAGACAAGATCCATGTCCATGGAGGATCTATTCCTCAATATAAATCATCTACGCTCACTGTGGGGGGTGCAGACTTCGGAGGGGATCCTTCAACCCAAGCGTGATATAAAGCCGATATAGCCTGCTACACGCGGGCAGCCCCAATCTATATAATAATAATATATATAAAGCCAATATGGCCTGCTGCAAGCAGGTAGCCCCGATCCCATAAATATCGTCACAATGGATGAACATGATTGAGTATGAAATGTACATTTTAAAAATAATTAAATTCAACAACGATACGACCCTATGGGTGCCAAATATATCGACACATAGCCTAAACATGATCTTTAATACGAGTCTCAACTCAATTTCTCTAGCACGTGTAGGATATGCAGATAATAACATGATTCTTTAATTTTACAACTCCACAAAATTTTGTCAAGTCACAATTTCTATGGTGCACGCCCACACGCCCGTCACCCAACATGTGCGTCACCTCCAAACAATATATATAACACAAAATACGGGGATTCATACCCTCATAACAAAATTTAGAAATGTTACTTACCTCTAACAAGCCATGGAGAGGTATAGGGAAGCTAGGAAGGAGGCTAAGCTGGCGGTCACAGAGGCTAAGAATGC
>AWOL01S0069052.1:12238-34343 GCA_000715115.1 Nicotiana otophora
GGGGGGAGTGGGGGAGGTGTACCATTCTACCTTCATTATTGATTTAGAACTGCTTGTACTATTCTCTTTTCTGTTACTAGTCGCTTTAACAGTTAATAGCATACCAAAAAGAAAAAAAAGAGAAACCAGTTTAGATTTCGTTTCTAATTGGCTAAGGCCATTCTCCTTGGACAAAAACTTTGTAATGCCTGCTTGGTTAAGAATTACATATTTCCGAGTGTTTGATTCTCCAAAATTGTAAGTCTTCAACATATAGGGCTTCACGGCTTCATAGCTAACGATGCATCTGAAAACTCTTTATCGTACTCCTATGAGTACGGGACAAGATATTAAGCATGGGATTTTCCCTACTTTTTTTTTTCTGCTTATCCTCAAGAAAGTAAATGATGCACCTATTAACTTCAAATTGTCTGACAGGAATGCTAGCGGCAGAATCTGTATTCAGCACGCTCCAAGAAGGTTTGAAGATGGACTATTTTTGGGACAATTTACGAAGTTCATGGATATGGGAAGAACTATATACTGCAAGGAACTATCGTCCTGTGAGTGTTCTGTTTTGAAAACCTTTGAGCTTATTTGGTAGGTAATCATCACATTGCATCATCTCAAAAGTATAGTACTTTTTGAGAATAGTGCATAATTTTTTGCTGGAAGGGAGCACCTCTATGCTTTTCCTGATTTTGGTGAGACAAATGGCTCTGGCAACCAACTTTTTGTTGCCTCTTATATATTGAATTCAGCTACTATTTTTTCAGTTAGATTAGCTACAGGACGTGTTAATATTACCCGTTTAATCTTCTTTCTTTATTAACTTCTCTGCTGCAGGCATTTGAGTATGGGCTCTATCCTGGTTTGGCTATAAGTGCCATAGAGCAGTAAGATTCTGCCTTTTGCTTAGGGTGTGTTTGATATGAAGAATTTCCAGAAAATAAGTCATTTTCTGGCTACTAAATACCAAAATATATTTTCCTTGAAAAAATATTTTTCATTAATAGGGGAAAAGCGACTTTCTTTGCTTTATCTTTTTCTCCTAAAGTCCGTTTGAAATAGTTTCTAAATTTTAGAATGTTGGATAGTGAGACAAAATTCTTTTGGTATTTTTCCTTACCAAACATACTCTTAGTCGCAACGTCTTTTCAACACTCATGGTTTTTTATTTAATACCAACTTCTAGACCTGTATGATAAATGGATCAGCTTATATTTGGCAGTTACATACTCAAGGGAAGATCTCCAGTCACTCTGAAGCATGGGAAACCTGATCATGAAGCTACAAGTGTAAGGAATTCTTTTATCGTGATACCAGATGCTTTATTTTGCTTGGTAAAGCATATATATTATTTAGCTCTGGTTGTGGACCGGGAAGGACATCTTAAAAGTGGTATCCTCCACAAACTTTAAATAATCATATTATACAAGTTGTTATGTCATGTGAGCTCCAACAATTGTACAAAAGCATAAAAACGTTTCACTTGAGTCAATGTTCTTTTTCCCTCCAAGAGTCCTCCTGTACATCTTTTAGAATTTCTCTAGACTGCACAGTACCACAGACCATGCCCCTTTAATTGCTCTTTTTTTAGCTTTCCAGAAGATCCTGCATGGATTTAGCATTACCCAACATGGACTTCATCAGCAAAATGAAATTCAGATATTGTTTTCCTTTCTTTTGGGGCAATTCTATATGTTTTTTTGAAGTGATTCTTCATCCTTTTGAAGACACTGGAGCACAATTATGAAGCTTAGTGGTAGGGCCTTTCTTTGATTTGCTTATTGTGCAAGGGGTGCACTCTGGTTGACTTGTCATTGATTTCTGTTTTTATGAAATTTGATGGCACTGAGGGTTAAAAGAGTAATGCCTATTAATGTCACAGTGAAGTTAGAAACTGAAGCATTGGTAACGCTACGACGACTCATTTGCGAATGAGCATATTCTTGTTCATGCAGAGCAGTAGTTTTTAGCCGTTTAGATGGAAAAATGAAAAGCATTGGTGTGGTTTTCTGGGGTTTGGTCGCCTGAGAATTCCGCACCTGCTGGTGGTGTTACTTTTCGTAAAAGATAAATCACCGGAGAAGAGGTGACGCAAAAACAGCCTGAAATTCACCGGAAAAAAGGCACGGTGACTGTCCCGGACTCGCTGGTTATTGCACAGCGGGGATTTCTCACTAGTTGCTTTGATACCATGTGAGAAAGCATGGGAAAAAATATATTATTAATATACGTCAAGTGTTTTACAACAACCCAATTTATATTCAATGTTTACATATACCTAAAGCCTTCTATACCAATGTGGGACACTATACATGAACTAATTCTAACAAAGCCAATTCTGAAATCTTCCATGTCCATTTGTATCACAATATCTAGCTCAGAATAAGTGTGCTCTTTTTGAAGGAAGTTGATTATGTTTTGAAATTGCAGCGTATAGCTCGCAGATCAAGTGTTTGGCTACCGAAATTACATGAATTTTGTCCTTATTTGCAGGAAGCACAATTATTCTCACCAATTGAGTACCCGAAGCCAGATGGTGCTGTATCTTTTGATGTACCGACCTCTCTATACAGGTAAAATGTCTGTCATGAACATTTTCTGATACCTTAGTGAGCCGGTAGGTGATTAATTTGTTTGTTCTCCCGCCAATTGTATTATAGCTATATTTCCTCTATATGAAAATGAATTTGTAGCTAATAAATCGCAAAGTTTGGTCAAAGACGCTGCAATATGATGAAGATTTTTTCTATTGGTGCATACTTTCCCAGAACAAAGAATTTCTAGAGAGTCGATCAGGAACTAATCTAGCCAATTGAAATCTAATCAAGTCTTGTCATCATGTGAGAACTCTAGATTAAGGTTTGTGAAGAACCTGGTTAATTTTTTAAAAATAGAAGTTACATCGCGGTTGAACATATCACCATTACCATGCCAAATAAATTACTTATATATGTGCGGTAAGACTCATTTGGTTAAAGCACTAATTTGACACGTAATGTATCAGGGCTAAAGAAGTTCCCATGCATTGTCTTCTTTCTGTATGCTGCAAGGACTAAAAGATCTTTCCTTTTAGCCCCCCTCCTCTCTTGGTGGACAGATCTTCTTTCATAATAAACTGCTGATTTTTCTTTCTAATTGCCTTCCTGTAGGAGCAACACAAATCATGATCATGACCAACCATCTCATCTTCTTCTGAAAGATCCTACAGTTCCAGAAAATGTCAACTTGCCCAAGTATGCTGGACCTGAGGCACGATATTGTCCTGCACGAGTTTATGAGTAATATTCTCATCTAGATAATATTTTCTTCCATTTCCTTCTCATGTGGGGCGCATTTTTTAATTATCCTCTTCAAAATGATAGGTACATGCCGGATGAGACGGGTGACTTAAAGTTACAGATCAATGCTCAAAACTGCTTGCACTGCAAGGTAAAATGCTGTCTTGTCTCCCTGGTCCAATCTTCCAGCACTAAGTTAAAGCTTTTACATGTTAAAGCAATGACATATGTTTCAAATCCCGGTGTAGACATCTCTAAGCTGCAATTATATCCATAAAACATACTGTGTGCATCGCAAGCTGCAAGGGTTCGTGCTGATAGTCCTATGGCAATTCAACGACTCTACTGTTCACTCGCTTAGTTTTTATGCTTATAGGCTACTTGATGACACTTCATATTGGCATCCAGGTTAACAGTATTAAGTCTGTATTATTTCAGGCCTGCAGTATTAAAGATCCGAGACAGAATATCGAATGGACAGTTCCAGAAGGTGGAGGCGGCCCTGGTTACACAATCATGTAGATGACTTTCATCCCTCATGAACTACTAAAATGGATTCTCCGATAACCCTTTAAGATGAATAGAAAAGTTCGAAAGTGAAATTTTTCGCACTCATATACTTCATCTTGGGTAATAGACATTGCTGGATTGTAAATAAATTCAAGAAAGAGGAAATCAAGAATAAGGTTGTTGCAAAAACATTTTTAATTTGGATGGTGAGAACCATCTTGATCTTTCCTTGAATTTTTGCCTATTTTGTGGGTACGGAGGTAAATTATAATCAACGAATGAACAATCTTCACACTTTGTGGTTTTGACGAGTGAATTTTGGCCCTGTTTGGGAGTAAAACCAAATGTTAATAAGTGGTTCGGAGATAATATTTTGATTTGAAAATAAAAAAACAATGACATTTAGAAATTTTAGTATCACAAATGGCATCTTTGCCTTCTTGCCTTTTCTTTTTTGAAGGGGAAATGGGTTTGGAAAAATCGAAATATGGGGTCAATGTATGTGGCTCTTGCAAAGTATCTGGGCAATTTGTGAATGACAAGCTAAAGAGCTTGAAAATGCAATTATCTCTAGTTAGGACAACAAACAGAAGTTACTTGGGAGCTTGTAGTAGCATTAGGCAATTGAGTTACAGAATATGCTCTTACTATCTGAGCTGGACTATGGTTCTAAAGATGTGAAGATAAGAAAAAGCAGATTTAACATATATTATATATACATAAAAATCTTTTTTGTTTTTACCTATCTACGCATTGTAATTTCTAACTAAGGAGTGTTCATTGACTCTTGATGGACAAGACTCCGCCCCCGAGGGCTCGTAATTTAGTATAGGGTTGAAAAGGATAGGAGTCACCTACACTTTTTGAGTTGACTGTCGGTGGTGTTTTGTGTTTGTCAATGTCTATTGTGCTTGAGCATAGTTCGCTAGCTTTTGAACATAAAATTGATTGGAACTTGAAAAAAACGCTTTTGAAGTTTTGTTGAAAAATA
This sequence comes from Nicotiana otophora, assembly GCA_000715115.1. Classification (NCBI taxonomy): domain Eukaryota; kingdom Viridiplantae; phylum Streptophyta; class Magnoliopsida; order Solanales; family Solanaceae; genus Nicotiana; species Nicotiana otophora. The sequence continues at coordinate 17,006 of AWOL01S0069052.1, forward strand.
ATTTTTGGAAGTTGAAGTTGTGTTTGGACATGTATTTTATTTGAAGAAAATTTGAAGTTTTGTGAATGAGAGATTTTCACTCAGGGTGAAATTAAAAAATAGCCAGATTTATAAGTGGTAATTGAAAAATAGCCACAATTTCAAAAGTAATCGAAATTTAACCACTTTTCATGTAAAAATAAATCTAAACGAAAACACTGTTTAAAATCCGGAAAATATTCCATCATAATATACTGTAGTTCAAATTTTTTACATGTGAACTTCCAGCATAATATACTGGAGTTCCAACATAATATACTGGTCCAACATAATATGCTGGAAGTTCATACACAAGTGCTCCAATCTCCAGTATATTATGTTGTCACTTTCCGTGTGCTGGAGTTCCAGCATAATATGCTGGAAGTTCATACACAGATGCACCAATCTCCAGTATATTATGCTGGAACTTTTCGTGTTGCAGCAAAATAGTAGCTATTTTTCAATAACTTTGCAAACGCTGGCTATTTTCAATTATCAGTCCGAAAACCGGCTAGCCCGTGCTATTTTTACTAAAAATTGCCTTAAACCACTTTTTGTGAAATGTTTTATTTTTCCCCCCAAAATATATTCACATTCCATAAACAAATAATGTTTTCAATTTTTTTTTGAAAAAATGAAAGTCAAAATCTATGGCCAAACGAGATCTCTCGTCCTTTAGATATTTGGTAATTTATGAACCAATTGGTAAAATATTCAAATGTTCAAGGTTCACTGAGATTCATCAGGTAATAGTGTTATATATTTATGGTAATATATATTGTTCCTGGATTTGTGTTCTTGCTGTATTTTATATTTTAAGATCAAATAATGGATTTTGCTTATTATTTTTCAATATATAGTGTCTGGCAGAGGGTGTGAAGATCGCTAGAAAACTTTGGTATCTAATATGGTAAGGGGAGCTGTTTATCCGTAAAACAGTACAGTTGAATTTGTTTGTGGTTTTTAGACAAGTGAATTAATTTGATCCAAAAGATAACGAAATATTTGATGAGATATAAAATACTTAGCCTTAGTGTTACATCCCGTACCTTAATATTAGGATAAGTCGTAGTAATTCATATGAGCTTGAAGAGATTAAGATCATTCATGAGATTATAGAGGATTTATGACTATGTTATTGTAAGACCCCATAAATTTAACAACTTTGATACTGTTATTTGTAGATACTCTAGTTTCTCATATTGGAGAATTAGATTGTACTATGTTTAGATAGCATAGCATTGAGAATTAGTTTGTACTATGTTTAGACAGCAGTAGCGTAAATTACAGCTAGCTTCAAATGAGTGTGAACGGACATAAGATTGTTTATTACATTACACCTTTTTGCCTTGATATTGTTTATGGCTCAGTCGCGAGTATCATTTAGGAGTGCATGTTGAGTTAAGCAAATACATTTTATGTGGTATTTTGAGTGACATATTTTTGTAAAAAAAAAAAAAAGTTTGAAAAATATAATTTTATATAGTTATTAATATTACTACTTTCGAATATGCTTTAAATTATACACATAATATGAGAAAGTTTATGAAATTTTCTTTATTGTAAAAGATAGAAATTATTTTCTCACAAGAAAAGAAGGTTATCTTTTTATCATTTTAAGAATTAAGCGTACGAAAATTTTTACTCTTTATATGAGATTAGGAAAATTAGAAGTTGAGAAAATATATATATTTTTACATGGATGTTTTAATGAAATAATAGTGTATGTATTTATTTTATATAGTACCACATGACCATGATAGTAAGTTATATAAAGTGTGTTAAAAGTGAGTAGTATTTTAAGTAATTTGAAATAATTTTTAATTATGTGGATAATTGGGTAATTAATAATTTTAGTGGACGATTAACTAATTAATTAGTTTATTTGGACAAGATTAATAAGTCTTTCACGTGACAGCCATATAACATTTACTAAGTGACTCTTACATTGATATAAAAGGTGGCATTTAGAAGGATAACTCATCTACTAAGTAGGCCCATACCACTAATATAAAAGATTATCTTTAAAGTCTCCATAAATCACCAAAATCTAAGAGATAGAGTGTTTACTTCATCTTGTAGAACGTAAATATTTTATGTATGTTTTATGTTTGGTTAAGAACATATCAAGCATGCCCAAACTATTGAAATCTTGAACCTTCTCAAGATGGTTCATGCGGCTCAGGTCTCAATTGCTTAAGGGTCCAGGTATGTTAAGACTATCCCTTTTTTCTTTTGGCATGATCCAAGTAACGACACATAATCGTAATGCTATTTTATAAGTGGTTCTACTCTTAACAGTTAAGAATGTCTATGTTATTTATTTCTGTAAAGTTATATCCAAGTATTTGCTTTAACTTTTAGCAAATTCTGTTTAAGCCTTCCATTATTTTTTTAAAAAAAGGGCTTGGGTAGATTTGTTCTGCTTATTATCCTCTTGAAACTAACCCGCAGTTCGAGGATAGACATCTTGAAACCAGTTGAGGGAGAGTTACTTCCCTATTATACAGGAGAGTGATAAGTTATGAAGCTTCCTATATTTTGAGCTACTTAACATCACTAGCTTTTTGGGAATGATGATAATGAGCTAGCAGTAAGTGATTGAAGAAGTAGCGCTCTAGAAACCTTGGAGCCAAATGCATTCTACTAGTTTTGCGTGAATCACATGAATTCAAAATTAACTTTATTGTTACTAAACGTGATAGGACTCAAAGTTTATGGTTGTTTTATAATTACCTATTTAGTTCCTTTAAGAGTACTAATATTCTGCTTACTTCTAAAATGAAGTATAATATTGTTTTTCCTCCTTTTAACAACTTTCAAAGTCTTATAAAAAAGAACGTAAAATTGGTATTTTGGTTAGTCATGTGGAAGTACCAATCACTCTCAATACTTATAATATAGTGATACATGCACCTTCATGCATTTATCACCGTGATACAACCGGTTGGGCAGTTACATATTTACCACCGAGATACGGTCGGTCGGACAGTCATGCATTTACCATCGAGCTACGACCGGTTGGGCAGTTACATATTTACCACCGAGCTACGGCCGGTCGGGCAGTCATGGATTTACCACCGCGCTACAGCCGGTCGGGCAGTTACCACTGATCAGTTGGGCAGTCATGCATCATACGATATGGATAATAGAAATAGTCTCAAAGAGAAGCATTATATATGTAAGTATAATAAGTATGCATATACGGTGGCACTTCAGAGATTCAGGTTGATTCTTATATGTCTTTAATTAATGTTATGTTTCAGTTCTGCCTTACATACTCAGTACATTATTCGTACTGACGTCCTTTTGTTGGGGACGCTGCATTCATGCATGCAGGTATAGATAATCAGTTTGACGAGCCCTCGTAGTGTACGAGATTGACATTCAACGAAGGATCGGTGAGAATCCACCTCATTCGGAGTGCAGCCGAGTCTATGAGTCATCGTGTTAGAGTTTTGGTACAGACTTATAGGTAAGCCGGTACCCTGTCCCATTTGATGTCAAATAATCTTAGAGGCTTTGTAGACAGAGATTCATTTTGTACAGTATGTCAGAGGCCTTGACAGTCCATATGTATTCATGTTTTAAGAAAGATGGTTCATTAATACAGTGTTTGCCCACTTATAGTTATACATTACGAGTTGTGGCCATATTGGCCCATAATAGTTACAAAGAAAAAAAAAAGTTGCAGAGTGGTTCGCTCGGGCCAGCACGGCACCGAGTGCCAGCCACGCCTCCCCAGGTTTGGGGCATGACACTTAGAATGTAGATGAAATGACAGAGCTGATGAGTCCGGGAATAGGGTTTCCGGGCACAGCAATGATGAGATCAAAAGCGAGAGAATAAAATTATATTAAAATACTGTATAGAGTATAGTGTAAGTTAGCCAGAAAATTCGTGTCCCTTACAATGATAACTGAGCTCTCTATTTATAGATATGTCTAAGGAAGGAATCCTAGGATCATGCCCTTCTTTAATATCAATTATGAGGGCCATTGATGAAGATGTAACATTAGACATAAATGCCAAATTCCTTGTAACGGGCCATCATCCTTAATGCTGTAAAATATTCTGTATTAAATGTTACCGGGCGTAAAGCATTTACTACTCCTTTTATGATCTTTATTCCTTGCGGTGACAAGCGGAATAGCTATGATGGTGGCCATCTCCATCTTGTGTTCCACGTGTCCTTCCTTTAAGAGGCCACGTATCATGTCATATTTTTCCTTATACAGATAGCCCCCCTGCTTTCTGGTGACATAACTTTGTGTTACCGGAAAGTTGGTAGAAATACTCTTTTGGCGGGAATTACTATAATTCCTTTTGAAGGCCACTGACGATTGATTAGACGCTTGTATCTCCGTATTTAATGTCCCGAACACGTGTCTTCCCATGATTTAGCACGCCTTTTGCCAATTATCGAGGTAATCTTAACCAAGGATTTAGCCGCCAAAACTTTTACTTATACGTATCAACTTCCCCCTTGCATTCCAACTTTTTTCATCTCATTTCGCCTACTGAGTCTTCATCTTCTTCAAACAAAAACCCTTTCTCTTTTTCAATGGCTTCCTCCTCAAAATGTATTGGGTCTTCGAAAGGCAAAAACAAGACGACTTTGTCGCTCCAACCGTAGATTCCATCATACCAAAAAGACTCAATACCGTAAAGGATTTTGAGGAGAAATTTCCTTCTGCTAACCCTCGTACATGGGCTGTTAGCAGGTACCCTTCTTCCATTTTTCCTTCCAGTATTCCCGTTGTAAAGGAAGATTGCCATTTCCATGAATTGGATATCATCTCTCTCGATCTATCAAAGCGAGTGACCCTTCCCAAGGAAGGTTTTACATACTTTTACACGTATCCCTTTACTTTGGGTGCGTTTTCTTTGAGCGGGAGAGCTTGATTTCGTAATTGCTGAATTTTTCCTTCGCTACCAAGTGTGCTTGGCACAGGTAAGCCCTTCAGTATGGAGGACGGTTGCTTGCCTTCGATGTCTGTGTCAGGAAACTGGGGAAGAGCTATCATTAGCTCATATGATGAACCTTTACTCCCCCAAGATTTTTCAGGGAGGTATGATAAACCTCTAGAAACGTGGCCACCATGCTCTGTTGACTAGCATGGATGATGACAACGACCATGGGTGGACAAAACGGTTCGTTGCAACTACCACTAATAACATCATTCCGTTAATGACATCATCCTTTCCGAGCACTTGGAATCGTACTCGTAAGATTTCTTTTAAATATATTTTCTCTTACTAAATATTCTCTCATGGATGTATTGATCCTTCAACCTTCGTATGTTACAACGACTCGATGGATCCCACCAGTGGTAGAAGTCTTGGGCTGGTAGGTTAAGAAGATCTTGGATGTTACGATGCCTGAGACTCGTTTATGGAAAGAACTGACCCTTAAGTACAGGTGGAGGGCCAAAAATCACGGTAATTTGAACTTACCTCGCTTCCATATTTCTCCGCTTTGCATATTGATTGAACTCTTCTGACTTGTTTATGAAATTAGGTTTACCTGCGGGCTCTGTTACTGTCCTGAGAAGGACGTTTTGGCTGACCCTGTTGTTGCGGCGAGGCTACTTCAGGAAGCACTTACTCGAACAGGCATCTCCGGGCCTGCTTCGGGCACAAACGTTTCTTCATAGAGTCCCCAGCCAAAGAACAAGCAAGCAAAGTGAAGACGTTCCTCTGCGACCGGGGGAAATAATAAACGGGCGAAGATTGCTGTCCCCGAGCTATCTCCGATGGCGATGACGCCTGGTCCTCCTTCCGGGCCGGTCATAGATACTGTGATGATTGATGATGATGAAAAAGTTAGTGATGAGGGATCTTATCTTCATAGGAGGTGACAATCCTTATCATCTCAACAGGATGCTCAACCTGTTGAGACATTCATACCAACCGAGGATGATGTCTTGGCACTTTGGGGAGAATTTGATTTGGTAGATAATGCCAACTCCCGTTTTCGGGCCCCAATTGTTGTGCCCGGTACTGTGAGGCAGAGTACCGGGTCCTTTTCGTCTTCGGTTGGCGAGAACCCAATATCCAGTGCTACTTTTGACGTAGCTATTTCTCATTCTTCTACCCCATCAGCTTCATCACCACCTTCTCCAACACCAGCATCTGCTACATTACTTCTATCTTCATCCACTCTTCCACCAACAATATCATCTCCATCGGCCGCACCTGACCATGAAGAAGGTATCCCTTCTCCACAGTCCCCAGTTCATGGGAATTTGGGGCAAAATTATACTGCCCCATTTGAAGATCCTAAGAGAAGGAGGAATGTTACTCTTTCGGTCTCTATCGGGTACAATCTTCTTTCCCGGCCGGTGGAGCTTGCTAACTATCTGAAGCCTTTGGTTTCAGATAAGGATTTGTAAAAGATTCAGACATTCTCGGGAGAGTCTTTGTTGAACAATGCTATGCATAATGCCGCAACAATACGTTTCTTTCTTCCTCTATTATTTCCCCTGCTTTTGAATGAATATATTTTGACTTTTACCTCTTCTTGTTTTACAAGCCAACTTTCTTGCTTCTGAAGGCCTTCAAAGGTTGATTCGTGAGAAGGAAGGACTTACTTCTAAACGGGATCAACTTTTGTTGGAACGGGGCCAAACCATTCTCTGTCTCTCAGAACTGGAAACGAGAGCCACCAAGGCTGATGTTTTGGAAGCTCGTTTACAGCAAAGTGAGCAAGAAGTGATAACCCTCAGCCAAGAAGTTGGCCCGCTGAGGGTTAGATTTGATGAAGCTAAGGCTAAATGGGCTGAAGTCCAGGACACCATTCTTGCTGCAACCGAGCACGAGGCTGCCTCCACTGAAAGAGTGATTAATTTGGAAGCAGCCTTAAACTCCAAAAGTAAAGAACTTGCTGCTGTGGTGGCGAAACATGCCCAGTTAGAAGAGAAATACAGGAAAACTATCAGGCATAATAGGCTCTTTAGTTCAACTATCCGTGAACTCGACGTCAGTATCAAGTCTGCTAGGTCCGCCGGGGAAAACCTTTCTGCCAAAATTACCTAGCTCAAAGAAGAACTCAAGCGCCGAGCAACTTCCCTCATTGTTGAATAAACTTATTCCATGTATAGTATGAGGAGAAAAACCTTGGAAGAGGCCAAGACTGGTATCATTGACATTGATGCCGAAATTGCTAAGGACCGAGAGCTTGAGTTGGCTATAAAAAATGGACTCCCAGCGCAGTCTGCTGCTCCAAGTTCTTCTGATTTCGATTCCGAGTTTTCAGAAACTGAAGAGGGGTTAGAAAGCGATGATACCGAAGACCAAGTTGGGGAACACGTTGATCCATCGATGGAACCATCTATTACTCCTAGGGATGCAGATATTTATCTTCCACCTGATTCTAGAGATGCTGCAGTTTAGCTTTTTCCTTCTTTTTCTATTTTGTACCTTTATCATTTTGTTGCGTCTTTGTAAATAAAAACATATTTTTTTGCTCAAGTATCGTTTGAATCTTACTTTCGTTTGAATATTCATGAAAGTCTTTAACTTTCGTACTTGCTCAAGTATTTTGCACATGTTGTTCTGTTCGCGCTTTATGTAATCTCGGATGCCTTTCCTTCGAGGTATTTTGGTTTCGAGTATTATCCCTTTTTCGTGAGGGTTTCCATGAGTATTTGCGCAAGGTTGTTTTTTGTGTCTTTTCGTATGCGACTTCGGGTGTATTTTTCCCCGATGGCATTCTAGATTTCTGGCATTGATTCTTCCGGAACCAACCCTTTAACGTGAGGGTTTTTATAGGAGAGGGCCCTCTTATGTTTACGGTGCTCTTGAAGAGGACATCTCCTGTTCATTACGGTACTAACATTTGACGTACTTGTTTAACTTTCAAATGCAAAATTAACTCATCGTTCAGACAAGAAACAAGATAAAACAAAAGGATTTCATTTCATTTAATTCCTTCTATTTTCAAAAGTACATAAGCATTTTGCTATGCAGAAAAGAAATTGCCATGACTTGTGGCTATCTTGTATAACTTGTTTCTACAGGGCTGGCTGCGCAGTCTCCGGTCCTGATGATGTATTTTGTTCCCCGGTTGACATGGCATTCGGTGTTTCTGTATTCTTATATCATTCCCCCCCAATGTTCGAATGCGAAAAATGCGAATTGGAACACTGGAAGTCTTGTATCTTCGAAGATCCCACCAATGAATTGCTAGGTAATCCATCACTAGACAACATATCTTGTTTCCCCATAGGAACCCATGCTATCGAGCGAAAGAATACCTAAGAGTCTTCTAGTGGTTTGTGCTCGTGAGCGGTCGGGTAACCTCCGTTCGGTAGAAAACCTAACTTCCCAGTGGAAATTTGCTATCGAAGCAAAGATTATCTAATCGTCCCCGAGTGGAAACTTGTTCATTTGTCTTGTTATGAGAGGTCTTATCTGTAACACCCCAAATTTTTACTAATATTTGCATTTTCGATGGAGCATCTTTATAATGAGGAAATATTTTTACTTCGCACTTCCTAAACGTGAAATTTACAATACATGAAAATTCCTTACTCTAGGTTATGTTAATATTGACAAAGAAGTTCCATGGTGTTGCTATGCGTAATATTTAATATTATTTTGATGAATTGCTGTTAAATACATTATAATTAAGTTTTTGGACTTTCACTCTTTTGTATTTATCTAAGGATATTTAGTAGTTGGGCAGCCATTTTTATTTCATAATTATCCAAAATTCAAAAAGACAATTTTGATTGACTTAGTCTTCCATAAACTCCCCATTTTCATTCTTTCAAGAAAAAGAAAAACACCCCTACCCTCTCTCCTTCTTATCACGTGAAAACTTCATGGAAACCACCATAAATTTCCACTAAACCAACCAGCAAAATTCGTTCTTGGTGAAGCTCAAGTTGCTCATCTCTTTTGTGGTAAGTTACTAAACCCGTTTTTACACTAGACAGCTATTAGTATATTCTTCATATCTTGTTGTATAGAGCTCCGTGTTAAGTGATCCAGGACTTTCTGGAAAGCTATTTTATAGATCTATAACTCTTATGAAAGAACCAAAATCTGGTTTGTCTTTTATTTACCCAAATATAGGTGATGAAGTACAGGGCAAGTGCTGCCCAGATTTTCTGTTTTACAAACCCTCCTTGTACTACTGTTAGTAAGTTTAGCATAACTTTTTGTACAAAATTTATATGGGGGTGATTCAAGATGTTATGAAACTCTAAGACACATATCTACAACTGTAAATAAGACTACATAGTCTAGTTTGTCCTTTTGCATCTTCAAATCCGAGTCACAACACGAGACAGTGATACTGTCCAGAATTTCTGTTTCAAACATTTTGGGTAATTTTTACCAATATCATGTTTAGTTTGACATGTTAAATCACTGAACTTATATAGATATTTTATTATGTATTTAAGGTATATATATATCCTTATAAAAGCTAAGGAGAAGTGGTTGAGGAAGTGGACGGATTTGGTTTATCTAGGGCGTAGACGATTCGAACGTCCTCAAGTTGTGGTTGAACTATTTTGTGGTAAAACACCAAGGTTTGTGTATAAACTTTGTACTCTTTTTTACTTGCTGGAATATTTTGAAATAACCTGATATTTTGTTTTTTCTTCTCTTCAATTAATAGCATTATATTCGTGTTATATCAAGTATTGCAAGATATTTGCTAAATCGCCCACTCGTACAGATTGTTTGATCATTTTGCATTCTTGTTAGGATTTTGTCCTTCTTGTGGCAGTGAATTTGTCACTCATCTTGGCATGCCTCTTGATTTGGATCTTTTGCCATCTTGACTTTGGATTTGTAGTTCGTCTTAAATTATGGAACTTGTCCGTGTTAAGTACGAACTAGGAAGCCATTTTTAATATGGTTCTTGATTCTCTTGACTGTTGGGTTTTGACCCTACTTGATTTTGGGTTTTGGTCCATCTTGATATCCGATTTTGCTTAGTTTGATGGCATGATGTACATATTGGGATAAAAAATAGATATTTGACAAGCTTTCTTGGATTGATAGTATAGGCTTTCTCAACTCTTGAATCTTGAACATAGTTATTGATAATTGGAAACACTTCAAGGGTTGATATTTGATACTTTTGATATATTTGCTTACTTGTTTTAAATTATATTTCATTTGAGTTACCTATGACTAAAAATGAGAATTTGAGAAGTTAATGGCTCCAAGCCCCCAAAGTTTATACGCCACTAAGCTTTATGCTTAGCGATAGTTGTTTTCTATCGTAGGTAATGTACGAGATGAAATTTGAAGATGGCCTTATGAAGTAGTCTTTATGGGAGCACTTATGGAGATCACATTTGCATATGCACCATGATTTTATATAGTTTTGGGACTTGTACATGATATATATGTCACACTTATGTATGTTATTTGGAGGCTTGGATATTAAGACCAAAATCTTATAACTTGAATTTGGTAATTTATTTTGTTGTTTTAAGGTGTGTTAATAACTTAAGTCTCGTAATATGTTAAATTTACACTTTGTCTTATATATATGTACAAAGGAGAAAACTAGTTTTCCTTTTTATACCCGATAGTTTAAAATTTATGTACAATACAAACTTGTAGTGATGTCGAAAGAAAGTATAATTTTGTTAGGAAGTTGCTTTAACGTGTTGATTATTCAAGAAGGGTTATATCACCTTATGTTGAAATTTTGACATTGTATTTCATTTTAAAAAAAATAAAATAAAAATTATGAAGAGTATTTTCGAAAATAAAAATATTGCACTTTGAACCTCATCGCATGGGCCTATTTCCGCTACTAAATTATTTTGAATATTTTTTAATTAATATCTTCTTAATGTTGTAAGTAGTAAATTAGATTTGTTTCGTAAGTAGCACCCTCCCAAAGGGGTTGCTACAAGTTTTGGTATCAAAGCCTAGGTTTGTGATTCTAGGATTTTTGTTGTGATCGTACCTAGTATTTTTGTTANAAAAATAAAATAAAATAAAAATTATGAAGAGTATTTTCAAAAATAAAAATATTGCACTTTGGACCTCATCGCATGAGCCTATTTTCGCTACTAAATTATTCTGAATATTTTTTAATTAATATCTTCTTAATGTTGTAAGTAGTAAATTAGATTTGTTTCGTAAGTAGTACCCTCCCAAAGGGGTTGCTACAAGTTTTGGTATCAGAGCTTAGGTTTGTGATTCTAGGATTTTTGTTGTGATCGTACCTAATATTTTTATTATTTTCTTTCTTAAAAATGACTTGGAGATTATAAATTTTTGCATACTTGTTTAATGTAATTTGATGTATTACTTGTTCATATGCATCGTGTACATGTCTCTAATGCAGTGCGATCTTATCTTTTATAGGAATTTAATATGGGCTCTTCTTCGAATAGAGCTATTGAATCCGTTGATGAAAGTCAGGACCATTATAATGCTCCACCTCACATCCAAGAAGGATATGTGGTACCCTTGCCTAATCTAAATCATCATCGTGTTAGTGAAAATAAAGTGGACAATAATCCAAGAGCAATGGGTCATAGTACTCCTATTATGACTCCTCCATTTCAGCAGATGGCTGAGTTCTTTCGTCACTTGGCTGGGACAATGTCAGAACCTAGTGAAATGAATTTTGAGAAGATGAGGAAAATGGGTGGAGTCAAATTTGAAGGCACTACTGATCCCACGGTAGCTGAACAATGGCTCGAGCGCATGGAGAGAATCTTTGAACAACTAGAGTGTACTAATGCTGCCAAATTTAAGTATGCTATCTCTCTTTTATAAAAAGATGTCTATGATTGGTGGGTAAGTGTGCCAAATGCAAAAGCAAAATCTCCGGTGCTGACTTGGGATGACTTTGTGAAAGCATTTCGTGCAAAATATGTCCCTCCTGTCTACTGTGATGCAAAGAAAAAAGAGTTTCTGAATTTAAGACAAGGGATTATGTCTATTGCAGAGTATCAACAAAACTTTCTCAGGCTTTATCGCTATGCTGGAGGTATTATTGATGGTGAAAGAGACAAGTACAGAAGATCTGAAGAAGGTTTGAATGGTTATATTCGAAAATCTGTGGAAATCTTGCAACTTGAGGATTTTTCCAAGCGAAATTCAGCTGCTCTTACTTGGGAAAGAATTGACAAGGAAGAAGCTAGTAGGAGAGAAAACAAGTTTAGGAAGGGTAATTCAGATTATGGCGGTCCATCCAACAAGGGAAAGTTTGACTATTCCAAGACTTAAAGTGCACAGAAATCATCATATCATAAGCAGAATAAGCCAAATTTCTCTACTGCTAGTACTCCAAGTTATGGCCAAGGCAAAACTTATACACCTACTTGTGCACAATGCAGAAAGAATCACTATGGTGTCTGTAGAAGAGCTTCTGGTGCTTGTTTTAATTGTGGAAGTATGGATCATAAAGTGAAGGATTGTCCTAATCCTAATCCTCTTTCTTATACGCATACAGAGGGCTCAGTTCAAAAGCCTATCACTACTCATTCTCAAGCTAATAGCAGTGCAACACCTAGAAATATACAAGCAGCAGGTTCGGGTGGAGCTAATCAAGCTAGTAGGTCGAGATCTACTGCACGAGTCTATGGTATGAGACAGAAGAATGACCAAGATGGCCCGGACGTGGTTGTTGATAAATTTCACTTATTTGGCATATCTGTTGTTACATTATTTGATCCTGGATCTTCAAACTCTTATGTTTGCTCATCACTTGCATTTCCTGATACTGTTAAATCTGTAAGACTTGACTTTGATGTGTTGGTCACGAGTCCATTAGGTCATCAAGCTGTTGTTAACAGGATTTACCGAGATTGTCCATTCATGATTCAAAATCTGGTTTTCCCTGCAGACTTGCTTGAAATGCCCTTCCAAGACTATGATGTTATTGTTGGTATGGATTGGCTCTATAGGCACCATGCATTGGTTGATTGTAGGTTGAAGCAAGTGACTTTTAGAACTCCTACGTACTCACACATAGTAGTTCAAGGAGAAAGATCATTGAAAGCTAATATTATTTCTGCGGTCTTGGAAAGGAAGATGATTTTTCAAGGTTGTGATGCCTATCTTGCTCATATAGTCGATACACGATTGGGGAGTCCAAGTCTTAAGGAAATACCAACCGTGTGTGACTTTCCTGTTGTATTTCATGATGATCTTCCTGGGTTGCCTCCAGAAAGGGAGATTGAATTTCCTATAGAGCTTGTACCTGGAACTACTCCTATTTCTATCGCTCCTTATAGAAAGGCTCCAGCTGAATTAAAAGAGTTGAAAGTTCAATTACAAGAACTTATTGAGAAAGGTTTTATCCGTCCCAGTATTTCGCCTTGGGGAGCTCCTGTTTTATTTGTGAAAAAGAAAGATGGCACTCTTAGGCTTTGCATTGATTACCGGCAGTTGAACAAGGTAACAATCAAGAACAAATATCCACTGCCTAGAATAGATGACGTGTTTGACCAACTGAAGGGTGCCAGCTTGTTCTCAAAAATTGACTTGAGGTCTGGATATTATCAATTGCACGTGAGGGAGCAAGACGTTCCTAAAACTGCTTTTAGGACCAGGTATGGACATTATGAATTTTTGGTAATGCCATTTGGTTTGACAAATCCTCCTGCTACATTTATGGATCTTATGAACCGTGTATTCAAGCCTTATCTTGATCAGTTTGTGGTGGTGTTTATTGATGGCATTTTAGTCTATTCCAAGAATAGAGAGGATCATGATAAGCATCTCTGGATTGTCATGCAAATTCTGAAAGAGAGGCAACTCTACGCGAAGCTTTCCAAATGTGAATTTTGGCCGAGTGAAGTGGAATTTTGGGGCATATTGTATCAATTGAAGGTGTGAAGGTTGATCCTAGTAATATTCAAGCTATTGTTGATTGGAAACCTCCTAAAACTCCAACTGAGATCAGAAGTTTCTTGGGTTTAGCAGGATACTATAGGAGGTTCGTGAAGGGCTTCTCTATTATAGCTTCTCCTTTGACCAAACTTTTGGGCAAAGACGCCGAATTTGTGTGGGATGCCAAGTGTCAAGAGAGATTTGAAAAGCTCAAATCCTTGTTGACACAAGCTCCAATACTTTCTTTGCCAGCTGAAGGGAAAGATTATGTGGTATACAGTGATGCATCTCACCGTGGCTTGGGCTGTGTTTTGATGCAAGAAGGGAAAGTAATTTCTTATGCCTCTCGAAAGTTGAAATCGCATGAGTTGAATTATCCTACTCATGATCTTGAACTTGCTGCCATTATTTTTGTCTTAAAAATTTGGAGGCATTACTTGTACAGGGAGAAATGTCACATATTTACTGGTCACAAGAGTTTGAAGTACTTGGGTACACAAAAAGAGTTAAACTTGAGACAACGTAGATGGCTTGAACTCATTAAAGATTATGATTGCACGATTGATTATCATCCTGGTAAAGTTAATGTGGTTGCAGATGCATTGAGTCGCAATTCCCTTGTAAGTTTAACTCTAAGTCCTTTGCCCTTGCTTCTTGAATTAAGAGCCATGAATGTTTGTATTTCATTAAATTCTAATGGTTCTATCATTTCTAATTTGCAAGTCAAGCCAGTCTTACTTGAGCAGGTCCAAGAAGCGCAGAAGTTAGATGAGAAGCTTGTGAAACGGGTTGAAGAAGTCCAAAATAGAAGAGAGTCAGATTTTACATTGAAGAAAGATGATACCTTATTTTATGAAAATAGGTTGTGTGTTCCTAATGATGATGAATTGAGGAGGCAGATCTTGATTGAAGCACATAGTTCGCCTTATGCAATGCATCATGGAGGTAATAAAATGTACCGGACCATCAAGGAGCACTACTGGTGGAGTGGTATGAATAAAGACATTGCAGAGTTCATTTCTAAATGCTTGGTATGTCAACAAATAAAAGCTGAACATCAAGTCCCAGCTGGTCTACTGCAACCCTTGTCAATACCTGAGTGGAAATGGGAAAGGATAACGATGGACATTGTTTCTGGACTTCCATGCACTCAAAGGAATCATGATGTCAATTTGGGTCATTGTAGATAGACTAACTAAAAGTGCTCATTTCTTGGCAATCAGAATGGACTACTCACTGGAATGTTTGGCAGAATTATACATTAATGAGATTGTGAGGCTGCATGGAATCCGTATTTCTATTGTGTCCGATAGAGATCCAAGGTTTACTTCCAGATTTTGGTCTAGCTTGCAAGAAGCTTTGGGTTCTAGGTTGAATTTTAGTACCGCTTTCCATCCACAAACAGACGGCCAGTCTGAGAGGGTAATACAAATCTTGGAGGATATGCTTCGAGCCAGCATTATTAAGTTTGAGGGTAGTTGGGACAAACACTTAGTCCTGATAGAATTTGCTTATAATAATAGCTACCAATCAAGTATAGGCATGCCTCCTTATGAGCTTTGTATGGGAGAAAATGCAGAATGCCTCTTTGTTGGACCGAGGTTGGTGAAAGAAAATTTATGGGTCCTGAGATTGTTCAACATACTGAAAATAAGGTAAACATCATCAAGGATTGCTTAAAAATTGCCTCAGACAGACAAAAGTCTTATGCTGATCTTAAGAGGCGTGAAATTGAATATAAAGCGGGTGATAAGGTATTTTTAAAGGTTTCTCCATGGAAGAAGATTATGAGATTTGGCCAAAAAGGTAAACTTAGTCCACGATTTATTGGACCTTATGAAGTGCTTGAGAGAGTTGGCCCAGTTGCTTATAAACTAGCTCTTCCACCAGAGTTAGACAAGATCCATAACGTCTTCCATGTTTCTATGCTTAGAAGGGATCTATCTCATGTTCTTTCTATTGAATCTATAGATGTCAATCCCGATTTAACATATGGAGAAGAACCAATCCAAATCTTAGCGCGTGAGTTAAAGGAGCTTAGAAACAAGAGCATCCCCTTAGTGAAAGTTCTTTGGAAAAATCATTCTGGCGAAGAAGCTACCTCGGAGTGAGAAGAGGATATGCGAATTCAATATCCACATTTGTTTAGGGACTAGTACCAAGTAAATTTCGGGACGAAATTTATTTAAGGGGAGAGAGTTGTAACACCCCAAATTTTTACTAATATTTACATTTTCGTTTGAGCATCTTTATAATGAGGAAATATTTTTACTTCGTACTTCCTAAACGTGAAATTTACAATACATGAAAATTCCTTACTCTAGGTTATGTTAATACTGACAAAGAAGTTCTATGGTGTTGCTATGCGTAACACTTAATGTTATTTTGATGAATTGTTGTTAAATACATTATAATTAAGTTCTTGGGCTGTCACTCTTTTGTATTTATCTAAGGATATTTAGTAGTTGGGCAGCCATTTTTATTTCATAATTATCCAAAATTCTTAAAGACAACTTTGATTGACTTAGTCTTCCATAAACTCCCTATTTTCATTCTATCAAGAAAAGGAAAAACACCCCTACCCTATCTCCTTC
The DNA here is from genome assembly GCA_000715115.1 of Nicotiana otophora. Classification (NCBI taxonomy): domain Eukaryota; kingdom Viridiplantae; phylum Streptophyta; class Magnoliopsida; order Solanales; family Solanaceae; genus Nicotiana; species Nicotiana otophora. The sequence continues at coordinate 33,442 of AWOL01S0069052.1, forward strand.
TTATCACCTAAAACCTTCATGGAAACCACCATAAATTTCCACTAAACCAACCAGCAAAATTCGTTCTTGGTGAAGCTCAAGTTGTTCCTCTCTTTTGTGGTAAGTTACTAAACCCGTTTTTAAACTAGACAGCTATTAGTGTTTTCTTCATATCTTGTAGTATAGAGCTCCGTTTTAAGTGATCTAGGACTTTATGGAAAGCTAATTTGTATATCTATAACTTTTACGAAGTAACTAAAATCTGGTTTGCCTTTTATTTACCCGAATATAGGTGATAAAGTACAGGGCAGGTGCTGCCCAGATATTTTGATTTACAAACCCTCCCTGTACTACTGTTAGTAAGTTTAGCATAACGTTTTGTACAAAATTGATATGGGGGTGATTCAAGATGTTCTAAAACTCTAAGACACATGTCTACAATTGTAAAGAAGACCATAAAGTCTAGTTTGTTCTTTTTCATCTTCAAATCTGAGTCACAACACGAGATAGTGATACTGTCCAGAATTTCTGTTTCAAACATTTTGGGTAATTTTTACCAATATCATGTTTAGTTTGACATGTTAAATCACTGAACTTATATAGATATTTTATTATGTATTTAAGGTTTATATATACTTATAAAAGCTAAGGGGAAGTGTTTGAGGAAGTGGACGGATTTAGTTTATCTAGAGCGTAGACGATTCGAAAGTCCTCAAGTTGTGGTTGAATTATTTTGTGGTAAAACACCAAGGTTTGGGTATAAACTTTGTACTCTTTTTACTTGCTGGAATATTTTGAAATAACCTGATATTTTATTTTTTCTTCTCTTCAATTAATAGCATTGTATTCGTGTTATATCAAGTATTGCAAGATATTTGCTAAATCGCCCACTCGTACGGATTGTTTGATCATTTTGCATTCTT
>AWOL01S0069052.1:35585-53893 GCA_000715115.1 Nicotiana otophora
TCCTTCTTGTGGCAGTGACTTTGTCACTCATCTTGGCATTCCTCTTGATTTGGATCTTTTTCCATCTTGACTTTGGATTTGTAGTTCGTCTTAAATTATGGAACTTGTCCGTGTTAAGTACGAACTAGGAAGCCATATTTAATATAGAGCTTTGTCACTCATCTTGGCATGCCTTCCAAAGGGGTTGCTACATTATTACTGCTGTCTTCGTAGTATGCTTTCCGTCGCTGCCTCATTAAAAATCTTGCAAGAAAAACCCAATTGGGACAAAAACTGAACGAAGGGAAAAAGAGTGCAGCACATACTTTCCGTTTGACTGTTGTTTGTCAGCAGTAATATCTTTTGAGGTGAGCCACGTTCCAGTTTTTAGGCAACTTGTCTCCGTTTTAGTTCTCCAACTCGTATGATCCTTTCCCAGTAATAGGTGAAACCCGGTAAGGGCCTTCCCATGTTGGGCCTAACTTGCCCGCGTTGAGTTCTCATGTGTTTTGAATTACCTTTCTCAAGACCGAGTCTCCTACTTTGAAATAACGGAGGTTGGCTCTTCGATTATAATATCGATCCATTCTCTGCTTTTGAGCTACCATTCTGATATGCGCTAAGTCCCTGTGTTCCTTGAGCAGCTCCAAGTTAATTAGCATTGCTTCGTTGCTCGATTCTTCGTTTGCCTGAAAATACCTTAATGTTGGTTCCCCTACTTCCACCGGTATCAAAGCTTTTGCGCCGTACAAAAGGGAAAAAGGAGTTTCTCCTGCGCTTGACTTGGCCGTTGTTCGGTAGGCCCATAGAACCCAAGGTAATTCTTCGGGCTAGTTGCCTTTTGTCGCTTCCAACATTTTCTTTAGATTTTTTATAATCACTTTGTTTGTTGACTCTTCTTGACCATTTGCGCTCAGATGATAAGGTGAACAGGTAATCCTCTTTATCTTCAAATCTTGAAGGAACTTTGTAACTTTTGTGCCGATAAACTGCAGCCCATTGTCGCATGCAATCTCTTTTTTGTATTCTGAACCTGCAAAAGCTTTTTCCACAAGAAGTCGACCACTTCACATTCTTCGATCTTCTAATAAGGACCTGCTTCCACCCATTTAGAAAATAGTCAGTCAAAATTAAAAGAAACTTTACCTTTCCGTGAGCCGGTAGTAGTGGTCCAACGATGTCTATCCCCCATTTCATGAATGACCACGGGGAAAGAACCGAATGTAGAGGTTCTGCCGGTTGATGTACTAGTAATGTATAGCGTTGGCACTTATCACATTTTCGTACGAAGTTTTTAACATCTTGTTCCATATGGGGCCAGTAATATCCTTCCCGAACTAATTCCAGCACCAAAGAATCTGCACCCGAGTGGTTGCCGCGTATCCCTTTATGAACTTCTCTCATGACATAGTTAGCTTCCGATGCTCCTAAGCACCAGGCCAACGAGCCTTGAAAGGATTTTCTATATAATTGGCCTTTTTTGAAGCTATAACATGCAGCTTTGGCGCGCAACGCTCTTAATGCTTTGGGGTCTTCGGGCAACTTTCCATGCTCGAGATAATCGATTATTTCGTTTCTCCAGTCCCACACCAAACTAGTCGAATTCACCTCATAGTAATTATATGTGTCCAAGACTGAGTTCAACAGTTTTACTACCATTCTTGATTCCGATCCCTGGACTTTTGTCTATGAGCCCAAATTTGCCAATGCATCTGCTTCCGCGTTATCTTCCCTTGGGATATGAGTAATTGACCACTCTCGGAATCGTGCCAATAAAGCCTGTACTTTTACCACGTATTGTTGCATACGTTCTTCTTTGGTGTCAAAAAGTTTGTAGACTTGATTCACCACCAACTGCGAATCACATTTGATTTCGATGACTTCAGAATCAATCCCCCAGGCCAATTCGAGCCCTGCAATCAAAGCTTCGTACTATGCTTCATTGTTAGTTAAAGGAATCGTTCTGAAGGCTTGCCTTAAGGTTTCCCCCGAAGGCGTGATCAAGACTATTCTGAGCCCGGACCCTTTTACGTTTGAAGCTTTGTACGTAAATAAGGTCCAAACTCCCAATGTCGATTCCGACACCATTATTGCCTCCTTGGCTGCCAGAGGTAGTCCCTGACTGAAATCAGCCACGAAGTTAGCCAAGACTTGCGACTTAATTACAGTCCTCGATTTATACTCTATATCTAGTTCGCTAATTTCGACGGCCCATTTGGCCAATCTACCCAAGAGCTCAGGTTTATTGAGGATATTCCTCAAAGGGAAAGTAGTCACCATAGCTATCGGGTGGCATTGAAAGTAGGGACTCAGCTTCCGGGCGGTGACTACGAGAGCTAAGGCCAGCTTTTCCAGATGTGGGTAGCGAATTTCTGCTCTCGTTAAAATTTTACTAACGTAATAAATGGGAGATTGTGTACCTTCGTCCTCCCGGACTAAAATTGCACTTACCGCAACTTCTAAAACTGCAAGGTAGACTAGTTACATTTCACCTTCTTTTGGTTTTTAGAGCAACAGAGTGCTTGACAAATATTTCTTCAACTCCTTCAAGGCTTGCTGACACTCCGGTGTCCATTCGAAATTATTTTTCTTTTTGAGTAGTGCGAATAAGCGATGACATTTTTCCGATGATCGGGAAATGAACCTGCTCAAAACTGCCAATCTCCCTGTGAGCCTCTGGACTTCTTTTACATTAGACAATCGATCCAGGATCTCCTCTATGGCCTTGATTTTGTTTGGATTTACCTCAATTCCCCTTTGTGAGACTAGGAATCCTAGGAACTTACCCAAACTTACCCCGAACGCACACTTCTCGGGATTAAGTTTCATATTGTTCTCCCTCAGGATGTCGAATGTTTCTTGCAAATACTTCAGGTGGTCACCTGCATTCAAAGACTTAATGAGCATATCGTCTATATATACTTCCATAGTCTTTCCTATTTGTTTTTTGAACATCTTATTCACGAGCTGTTGATAAGTGGCTCCGGCATTTTTTTAACCCGAAGGGCATCACATTGTAACAATATATGCTAAAACCCATTATAAATGAAGTCTTTTCCTGATCTTCTGAGTTCATCTTGATTTGATTGTACCTAGAATAAGCATTGAGGAAACTCATTAACTCGTGCCTGGCCATGGCATCAATCATTTGATTGAAATTTGTCAATGAGAATGAGTCTTTTGGGAATGCCTTATTAAGATTCTTATAATCTTCGCACATGCGAAATTTATTATTTTTCTTAGGAACTACTACTACATTGGCTAGCCAGTCTGGATATCTTACCTCTCGAATTAAACCAATATTAAGTAAATGGGTTACCTCTTCTTTGACGAATTTATTCCTTGCTTCAGCAATATGGCGCTTCTTTTGCCTTACCAGAGGTATGTTCGAATCCAAGCTTAATTTGTATACGGCTACCTCCGCCGGGGTTCTTGTCATATCTTCGTGTGATCTTGCAAAATAATCAACATTAATTTTAACGAATTCAATAAAAGCAGACTTGAGCTCCTGGTGTAGTCCTGTTCCCAAATAGAATTTCCTTTCTAGGAATTCTTCGAACAACACAACTTGCTCTAGTTCTTCTACCGTGGACTTCATTGCATCCATCTCTTCTGGTACTTGAAAACACCTTGGTACCTGGTATTTTTCCGACTCTTCTATCCCCGGGATAACTTCATCTGGTTCGGGGGCAGTTGCCGGTTCCGGTAATTTCTATGCCACACGTTCCTTTCCTTTGCTACTGGATACCGAAATTGCATTCATCTCCCTTGCTATCGGTTGATCACCCCTTATTTGTTTGATCCCCTTGGGTGCTAGAAACTTTAACAGTTGGTGATATGTTGGAGGCACAAATTTTATCTCGTGCTGCCATGGTCTTCCCAAGATGATGTTATCCCCATATCTCCATCTACCACTTCAAAGAGAGTTGTTTTCATTTCTCCCTCAGAGTTCGTGATTAGCAAAATATCTACCCGAGTCGTCACGCTTGCGAGGTTGAATCCAACAAGGAGTTTCGTTGCCGGGATAATGCTTCCGGTGAGTTTAGCTTGTTCTAGTACTCTCCATTGTATGATATTAGCTGAACTTCCTGGATCCACTAAAAGACGTTTAATTTTAAAATCTAACACATTTAAAGAAATTACTAGTGCGTCATTGTGCGGTAGTAGTAATCCGTTTGCATCTTCGTCTGTAAATGTGATATCGTCTTTCCGGAGCCTTTTACTATGAGTTATCAATACTTTTGTCTTCTTCGCTGCCAAAAAGGTGACCCCGTTAATTTCATTTCCTCCGAAGATCATGTTGATCGTTTGGCGCGGGGGTTCTTCTCCTGCTTTTGAGGTTTCCGCGTCGCTCCTGTTCCGACCATAGTTAGTTTTAGCTCGGTTACTCAAGAATTCTCTGAGGTAACCATTCTTTAACAGTGTTGCCACTTCTTCCCGGAGGTGTCAGTCCCCAGTCTGGTGGCCGTTAGTACCGTGGTATTCACACCATAAATTGGGATCCCTCTGGCTAGAATCAGATTTCATAGGTCTTGGGAATCGTGCCTCTTTGATATTTCTCATGGACGACACCAAATCTACTACACTCACATTGAAGTTATACTCTGATAATTTTGGGTAAGAAGAATCTCGCGACCCCCTAGATTTCTTGATCCTGCAGCGATCTGTTGTTCCGGCCACGATCGGTCCTTCTATCAACGGTGAACTTGTCTGTTGTCCGGAAGCTCCTTCCATGACCTTCTATCTGTTCGTAGGGCAAAACCTGGCCCCTCAGAGTCCGTATGTCCGTGTCAATATCATCTTTCATTTTTTCTCTGTTCTTTTCCCATCCTTTGGTCGACGATGGAAAGCCAACCTGATAGTCTTCGATCCTTATTTTCGACTCGTACTGGTTGTGGACATCCGCCAAAGTCGTCGCTTGAAACTCGAGAAAACTTTCCTTCAACTTCTGGGAAGCGTCCGAACTTCTCGGATTTAAACCTTTGGTAAACGCTTCAGCTGCCCATTCATCCGGGACTGCCGGTAATAACATCCTTTCCTTCTGGAACCGGGTAACGAACTCTCGTGATAACTCAGATTCTTCCTGCGCGATCCTGAATATGTCGGCCTTTCGGTCTTGTACCTTTCTGGCACCGGCGTGATCCTTGATAAAGGAATCCGCGAGCATCTCAAAGGAATTTATGGAATGCTCGGATAATAATGAATACCACGTTAAAGATCCCCTCACGAGAATCTCATCAAATTTCTTTAGCAACACAGATTCAATTTCGTGAGGAGCCAAATCATTTCCTTTCACTGCTGTTGTGTAGGTGGTAATATGCTTCTGTGGATGTGAAGTTCCATCATACTTTGGCACTTCAAGCATTTTAAACTGCTTCGGGATTAATTCCGGGGCCGCACTCGGCCTGTACGGTAATTGAATATACTTCTTCGAGTTTGGGCCTTTTAATACTGGTGGTGTGCCCGAGATTTGATTCATGCGGGCGTTTACTTCCTTCACGAACCGCAAAAGTTCATTCTTGAATGAATCATTCTCGTTGTTGAGGCCAGATCTACTCCCCCCAACCTGGTCGGAGCCAACTTCGCCCCTAGAAGTGTTGTTATCAACTCTCTGCATCGTCTGGTTCGCGGGAATATTAGGAGGAACTGGATATCGCCTGTTTGCATTATTTGAGGTACCTGATAGCGCCTGCTTCAGTTCCGTCATAACCTGATCCTGCTGTGTGAGATGGCCTAGAATTACTGCATGTTGCTCTTGCAGAACCCTTACTGCATCCGCTATATGCTCCTCATCAGCATCATCAGGAGTTGCCTCCAGAACCTGTCGAGGGTACCGCCTGTCATATACCGGTGTGGCGTTGTTCCCCTCATAGCAGGTGTCACTGATTGAATCCTCGAAATGAGGCTGCTTCCCTTGAATTTCAGGGTTGCATGTGCCGTTAACAGTGTTATCTTCCATTTCTTTTGTGATTTTTGCTAAGACAGAATAATCAAACACGTTAGTAAAAAATACAAGGATCAATTTAACTGCACGACTGTCTAGGCCCCACGGTGGGCACCAAACTGTTTACCCGTAAAACGGTACAATTGAATTTATTCGTAATTTCTAGATAAGTGAATTAATTTGATCCAAAAGATAGTGAAATAACTGATGAGATATAAAATACTTAGCTTTAAAATGTAGATGAAATGACTGAGCTGATGAGTCCGGGAATAGAGTTTCTGGGCACAACAATAATGAGATCAAAAGCGAGAGAATAAAATTGTATTAAAATATTGTATAGAGTATAGTGTAAGTTAGCTAGAAAATTCGTGTCCCTTACAATGATAACTGAGCTCTCTATTTATAGCTATGTCTAGGGAAGGAAGTCCTAGGATCATGCCCTTCTTTAATGTCAATTATGAGGGCCATTGATAAAGATATAACGTTAGACATAAATGCCAAATTCCTTGTAACGGGCCATCATCCTTAATGCTGCAAACTATTCTGTATTAAATGTTACCGAGCGCAAAGTATTTATTTCTCATTTTATGATCTTTATTCCTTGCAGTGACAAGCGGAATAGCTATGTTCGGTGGCCATCTCCATCTTGTGTTCCATGTGTCGTTGCTTTAAGCGGCCACGTGTCATGTCTTATTTTTCCCTATACAGGAGCCTTGGCGTAACTGGTAAAGTTGCTACCATGCGACCAGGAGGTCATGAGTTCAAGCCGTAGAAACAACCTCTTGCAGAAATGGAGGGTAAGGCGGCATACAATAGACCCTTGTGATTCGGCTCTTCCCCGAATCCCGCGCATAACGGGAGCTTAGTGCACCGGGCTGCCCTTTATATATCTAATATGAAGGTATCAATGTGTATAACTTAATTTATGTGTTAATCAATCATATGCTTTGTGTCCTTGGATCTTTTGGAACTTCAAGATGATATGTGTTTGTCATTTTCCATTTTTGTCTTTAGATACTGAACTTCAACTTACACTGTCAAGTAATATTTGATCTATCATTGAAGCATGCTGCTACATTTATCGCATGTTAATCAGATTTGATTTGAAATGAATATGAAAGATGGCACATTTTATATATTACTCAAACCTGGAATGGATTTAAAATCTTCAAGCTCTACAACTCTTTTTCATCATTTATATTAAAGTTCACCTCTGTTTGGTAACTTACAACTACATTTTGTGTAAAAGCTAGTATGAACTATTTGGGTGCTTTATATTCTGCATATTTTCATTGCTAGTATATCACTGCAGGCAATAAGTAGACTTATTGCATAGCTTTCATAATTTTCAAGCGTTTTACTTCACTGGGAATTCTAAAAGTTGATATTAAGATGTTTCATTTTTCTTTTCTCTTTTCTCTTTTTCCTACAAATTTATGTGTAAATTGATACATAACTGGTGGTATCATACGTACGCCTTGTCTAGTGTCTCAATGTCATTATTTATGTGCTTAAATAAGTTTATCTCTTGGTATAGACAATGAAAATTCCCGAGCAAAAATGGATAGAATCTCCCTTGTCGAATAGATGAATTTATAAGTGGCAAGAAGGAATTTATTGGGGTATTATCACTTTTAGCCTACGCCAGAAACTATTTATATTTGGTAGCCGAAAAAGTGTATAAAACTTGTATAAGTTTTATATATAACATACATAATGTATATATATACAAAAAATATACAAATTTTATACATTTTTTTGGCTATTATTTTTACAGCGGCTATACAGTGTCATTTTTCCGAATTTATTAGCTTTGCTTGTCGTCAATAGATCTACTTGTATGAGGGAGTCATAAGGTGTCCTTGTAAGCGCTGTAAAAATATGAAGTGCCTCACACCAGATGAAGTTTGTGCATCTTTACAGGAGAGGATTAACACTAGCTAAGATATTCGTATTGGACATCACATGGAGAAGAAGCACTTCCGATTAATTTGAATGAACATGTCAATTTAGGTGCTTCGCGTAGTCATTAAGTGTGTAAGTTTGACAGAGCATTTCATTTAAACGTTGAAGTTGTTCAAGAAAATGCAATTTTATATATTTAATCATGTTTTTATTACGCCATTTCACGTGTGAACGGGATTCTTAATCACAGACCAATGCTTTTTTTGACAATGGATGACTATCTTATTTACGTAACCATCTCAATCTAAAAGTTAATTATTAGAGAGAACACATGTTTGTATACTTAAATATATATTCAACATTTGATAAGCAAGAATACTTCCTGAGATATTCCATACGTGTTCATTATGAAGGAAGACAGACACTGGGTTATAGTTCATTCTCAATTCCAACTTCAAAATTTGTCTGCATATATTGACTGGAAACACTAACGTATAGTGGTTTGGCTTGACCCAAGCTTTAAATGGTTTTGTTCTTTTGACGTGTTGGAGACTCAACATTGTGAGCTTTGACTTACCGATCAATATATCCAATAAAGCAGATAGAGTAAAAGTGAAAACGAGAGTAAGGTCATGAATAGAGAATTTCATTCATCTAGTCTTATAGTGCGTGCTTTACGTGTATCCTATATCCATTAATATACAACTTAGAAAAAATCTTGCAATATATTTCTTATATACAACATAATGTGTTTGAGTTGTAAAATAAAATTTTTTAAAAAGTAATCTGCCTCACATAAGTCCTCGAATGCAAGAATGCATATATCCTATGCATAAATCCTAGCAATTTTCCCCTTTTTGACGATGGCAAACTTATAATTGAGGTTCTCCCTAAGAACCAGAATTCCCCTTGAATCTGTTGTTCCCTATCTTGTTCCTCCTCAATTTGTTCCCTATCTTGTTCCCCCTCAATTTAAACTTCCCCCTTTTGGCATCATAAAAAGATTAGTAGCAAGCAAAGAAGTCTAGCTCAGTTAACTCATGCCACATGTATGCACACAACATAACAGAGAACAGAGCAAAGGAGCAAGATATTCACAGCAAAAATGACGAAATAACATTAAGTTTCTGGAAATAAAACAGGGAGCAGTTCCATTGTTACCACATCATCCACAAAATAAAAACAGCAAAAAAAGTGGTACCAGCCGTAAACATCACTAAGCATAAGAAAAGGAAATAGAGGACGGACACTAAGAACTGGACACTAGGAACGGGACGGCTATTAAGGAGCACTGGAAGGGGGAGAACTGGAGGCAGATGAAGAGGCAAGGGTTCTAAGAAGGATGTCCATGCGAGCATTTGCATACCCTTGCTCGATTAGCGACCGTTCCTTCAGGTCCTCAACCTGCTTCCTGAGATCAGCATTTTTCTTTGTCAGGCGGCCAACATCTGTGTTTTGGGCACTATTGGAACCAGCTGCCTCCTGGGCCTGACTGAGTCGACCTTCAAGAATGGCATTCTGAGCCTTCAACTTCCTTATTTCTTCAGTGGCACTATTTTGAGCGCTGATCAGCTGAGAAATGGTCGAATTGCTGCCAACCCCTCCACTCCTATCAATGCACTCACACTCTTCAAGGATTGTTTTGGAGAAAGATTGCTTGCGAGCTCTACTTTAGCCTGTTCCAAGGGAACCTTGAAGAATTCAAACACTTTAGCGAGGAGAAACCCGTAAGGCAACCCATGATTACCATCCTTGAACTCTGCCACTTTCTTCATGTGCTTTATCCTAAGACCGGGCAGGTTTATAGTGGTATATCCATCCAGTGCTTCCATGAGAACCAAGTCTGCTAGTGATGTAATGGAGCATTTTTCAGCACGTGGGAGCAGAACTTTGTTCACCATTTCAAATAACAGTTGGTACACTGGAAGGAGAGCCTTCTTGTGTACCCGTTCCCCTTGCTGCACTGTCTTATCCTTTATAATGACGTTTCTGAAATTTGTAGAGCAGACCCCCTCAATGGAAGACATCCCATCAGTGGGCACGCCCAAAATGGCTCCCTGTATAGTAGTGTCCATCACAAAATCAACACCGTTCACTTTCAGACAAATGTTATCATCCTCAACTGTGAAGAAGTCAGCATAGAAACTATCCATTTCTGCCTCATATACCTTGGGATTGTCACTTGTGAACAGATATGTCCACTATTGGAATTCACAGATCTCCACCAATTGGCGCATTCCTGACATATCTAAAATATCATGGGCAAATGTACGGCCCCACAATACCTTTTGGTTTCTCAATTTTTCCCTTCCAACATCCTGGGCTGCACCAACCCTGGCCTTCTTGGAGGAACCAGGTTCCTCACTGGCACTAGCCTTCCTTTTCACTGATTGTCTTGTACTTTTTTCTTTGCTCAGCAGATTTCTCAGACACTTTTTTCTCAGACACGTTTAAACCAACTCTTCAGTCACTTTCTTCCCAGACTGGGCAACTGCTTTCTCATCAGATTTTTCACCCTCAACATTGCTAAAACCCATCCCACTTATAGATAACTCTTTCTTGGACGTTGGAATTGTAAGTTTCTCTGAGGACTTACGAACTAAAGAAGCATGTTCCTTATCCACCTCATCATCAATATCGAAAACTGGTGCTGGAGGCACTACCTTCTCATTTACAATCTTCCCATCCTTCACCAATCTCCTTTTCTTCTGTTTTTCTTTGCTTTTCCTAAAACTTGACTCAAGAGCTTCTTTCTTCTGCAACCTAGTGGTAGGTCTCTTAGAAGTAGACTCTTGGGGAGTTTCCTGTCTACTCCTAGCCCTGATGAAGCTCGCAAGAGCCATATTGTCATTGTCATCTTCACTAACCTCATTCTCCTCCTCAGATAAAGATCTCATTTCAGGAACAACAATGGACAATGGCTGATCATAGAAATGAAGAGAGAGAGAGCCGGATCAGTACTGACCCGGAGTTCTTGTGGAGAACTAGGGGTTTTATCCCAAGTAGAAGTAGAGGGCTACTCTTGGGTGGAGGGATCAGGTCCCTCAGTTAGTTTCCCAGTAGTACTATCATGTGCCGATGTTTTGACAGGCACCAATTCCCTACTCTCTATCTGTATACCATTTTCTTCCCCCTGAGACCCATTGGCTTCAGACGCACCATCATAACCCCCAATAAGACTTCCTTCAACAGCTATTGACAACATATTTTCTATAACCTCTTGTTCTTGTAACTCCAAGGTAAACTCAGAAGATATAGGAATGGCATTACCTGTAGAATCGACAGCATGCAGATCAAGGCCAGGGGTAGTCTTTGCCGATTCATCACTGTTACAACCCATTCCTTGCATCTCAGAACTTTCTTTCACTGGTCGATTAGAAATTTTCTAATTGTCTTTTTATTGCCACTGTATCTGCTTCTACTAATTGTTTTGATGAGACAGAAGGAGAGGTTGCTGCCACAAATTTCTTGGGAGTCGAGGTTTTGCGACTCCTATGAGAGCCAGTACTCGACTGAGTTGGATAGGAACCGATAGGTGGTTGTGACTCTAGCTTAGGGTTTGGGCTAGATGGTGTAGGGATTGTAGGCTCTAGCACTGGGGTTTCAATGGGTGAAGACACAATAGGGATGATTCTTGGAACATTCTAAGTTTTCAGATTTTCAGACATGGTTGAGGATAGTGAGAGTTTGATGGAAGAATAGAGTATTTGGTTTGAAAAAAATAGGGAATTTTTGGCTTTGATGTGAACAGTTATGAGAGTGACCATGAGAGAGGTTATTTAAGAGGGGTGAGGGATCGGTTAGGAACATGTATCAAGGTGGGTATACGGGTAGTTTCATAATGGGTAAGACGCTTGAGTTCCGAAAAGAGAGAGAAAGGAAAGATTGACATTTTAATGACGTGGCACCATTTCAACCATTAAAAAGATGTGGATGAGAGTATATAGAAACTACTAATCTGTGTCAAAGGAACCAGGTTCCCTTACAAATTTTGTAAATATGAATTTCATCCTTTTGACTGATATGCAATATCATTGGATACTTGTTTGCTCTGTAATCGTCATGCGTGTCTACCTAAAACGGTATAGAGATGAGTTAGACTTTGCCATAAAACACTTTTTTAGCAATTTAACTTGCACATTTCTTTCATAGCCAATCATTGAGGGACAAGGTCCTCAGCTTGCTCTTATCAACCCTAGTGCCAAGCGGTTCCTTTCAAAGTGCTCTCTGCTTAGTGCTTTGGTAAAGATGTCTGCAATTTGATTTTCTGTGCTACAAAATTTCATACAGATGAGCCCTTTTTCAACATTATCTCTGAGGAAGTGGTGTCGCACATCAATGTGCTTTGTTCTCTTATGTTGAACTGAATTCTTTGCCATGTTGAGAGCACTGGTGTTTTCACATAGTAAGGGCACACAGTGAGAGAATACACCAAAATCTTCCAGCTGCTGCTTGATCCATAGTAATTGAGCATAACATGAGGCAGCTACCACATATTTAGCTTCAGCAATTGAAAGAGCCACTGAGTTTTGCTTTCTTGTACCCCATGAGATCAAACATGATCCCAAAAAATGTGCCATACTAGAAGTGCTTTTCCTATCTACCAAATATCCAGCCTAATCAGCATCAGCATATCCAATTAAATCAAAGTTATCTCCTGAGGGATAGTAGAGAACCAGGTCCTGTGTGCCTTTGAGATACCTCAAGATTCTTTTGGCAGCCTTCAGATGAGATTCCTTGGGATTAGACGGAAACCTGGCACAAAGTCCCACACTGAAAATAATATCTCGTCTGCTTGCTGTGAGATACAGAAGTGACCCTATGATACCTTTATATATAGTTTTATTCATAGGAGAACCGGGTTCATCCATGTCCAGATGAGTAGCAGTAGCAATAGGAGTATCAATGATCTTTGATCCTTCCATATCAAATCTCTTTAGGAGCTCCTTGATGTACTTCTGCTGACTTATCATTGTCCCCTTAGTAGTTTGCTTAACTTGCAGTCCCAAGAAAAAGTTTAATTCCCCCATCATACTCATTTCAAACTCACTTCCCATGAGTTTTGCAAATTCCTCACACAATGAATCATTTGTTGCTCCGAAGATGATGTCATCAACATAGACTTGCACAATGAGCAGGTTCCTCCCTCGTTTTTTCAAAAATAAGGTGTTGTTAATTTTTACTCTTGTAAAGCCATTTTCTAGAAGAAATTTGGACAACCTTTCATACCAAACACGAGGAGCCTGCTTTAGCCCATGTAGTGCCTTATCAAGTTTTAAAAACATGCTCAGGATGTTCATGATTCTCAAATCTAGGAGGTTGCTTGACAAATACTTCTTCTTTAAGAAAGCCATTCAGAAATGCACTTTTGATATCCATTTGGAACAATTTGAATTCCATATGATACGCAAAGGCAATGAGGATTCTGATTGCCTCTATTCGAGCAACTGGAGCAAATGTTTCGTCATAGTCAATCCCTTCTTCCTGATTGTAACCTTAAACTACCAGCCTTGCCTTGTTTCTGGTTGTGTTTCCAAACTCATCAAGTTTGTTTCTGAATACCCACCTGATTCATATAACATTTCTGTCAGCAGGTTGTGGAACCAAGTGCCATACACTATTCCTCTCAAATTGATGGAGTTCTTCTTGCATAGCCGTAATCCAATTAGCATATTTTAATACTTCCTTGATATTCTTGGGCTCAATTGAGAGAGAAAAAGCTAAGAAGGCAAGAACATTTCTTGACTTTGATCTGGTTTGAATTCCTAAATCAAGAGGAGTGATCACATTTTCAAGAGGATGTGAGCTTTTGTGTTTCCAGTTAGACACTTGAACCTCGTTGTGGGATGGTCTAGGTATTTCTGAATGCGATTCTCTCTCTGCATGTGGGGTCCCTTGAACTGCATCACCAACTCTGTTTTTAACTTCAATTGTTGTGATTGAGGAACCGGGTTCCTCCCCATCAGTTGGAAAAATAACTACACCATCATTATTTGATTCCTTGACGTAACTCATCATGTCAGCTTTTCCATTTGCCATGTCAATGATTTCACCAGGAACAATTGACTGTTCTCCCTCTTGATCAATCTTATCATGTGAATCCTTCCCATATAAGTGGTGATATTCATCAAAGATCACATGTATACTTTTCTCAACACATTGAGTTCTTTTGTTATATACTTTGTAAGCTTTGTTTTGTGACGAATAGCCCAGGAAAATTCCATCATCACTTTTGGCGTCGAACTTTCCAAGTGCTTCCTTGCCATTGTTGAGGACAAAATATTTGCAGCCAAATGTCCTTAGATGTGTTAGCTTGGTCTTCCTCCCATTCCGCAATTCATATGGAGTTTTGTTCTCAAGGGACCTGATCATGCACCTGTTCACCAATTAGCATGCATTGTTGATAGCTTCTGCCCAGAAGTATTTTGCAATGCCACTATCAATCAACATTGTTCTTGCCATGTCTTCAAGAGTCCTATTCTTCCTCTCCATAACACCATTTTGTTGAGGTGTTCTTGGAGCTGAAAAATTATGAGTGATGCCATTTTCAGCACAAAATTCATCGAATTTGGCATTGTCAAACTCTGTGTACTTCAACCCATTCATTTGCCACCTTGTTTCCCTTGTCACAGATTTGGGAGACACTTAGCAAGATGTACTTCAACCCATTCACGCAGTACACATTTTCAATTGAGTGAGAAAGAGACTTCCAATCCTTCCAAATCCCAGAATGTATCCCTTTTTGCCGTTTCCAAAAGATACACTCCCTCCTTGCAGTGCTTTGAGTGAAAGGAGATTATTTGTGCTTCCAATCATGTGCTTTGAGCAGCCACTATCCATGTACCATTGTTAGCTTCTCCCTTTCACTGCTCCTTGCACAAGGAAATCAAGGGTTAGACTTAGGAACCCAAATAAATTTGGGTCCCTTGTAATGAGGAAAGGGATGAATCAAGACCTTTTTGGTCCAAGTAGGCATCACACGTTTTTTATATAAGGAACCAGGTTCTTTAGCAGTAGTTACCCCATTTTTTACAAAAACTTTATTTTTCTGTTGAGACTGAAATCTGGCCTTACAGGTGTCCTTAAAATGTTCAGTGTTACCACATTGAGTGCAGAGCCAGTTATCAAGTACAGTAACATACTTGCTATGAGGGTTGTAAGGAGTCTTTTCCCTTTGGAACCCTATCCCTTGCATGTCTCCCCCATTGTTTTTATACAAGGCAATGATAGCATCAGAGGACCAGGTCCAATTAAGTGATTTTTCTAGATCACTCTTAACCCTTCCTAGATCTTCCTGAAGTTGCTTGTTTTTTTCAAGTCAGCACACATACTAGATTTCACTGATTTTAACTCGTCTTCAATCCTAAGATATTCCTCACTTGCAACTTCCTTTCCCTTTCGAGTAATCTCATAACTGCCTTCTACTTTTTGCTCATCAATTGTTTCCTTTAGGTCTACTACTACCACTAATAGGCCATCTCTCTCATGCTATACGTTAGTTACTTTCTCAGTTAAGGCTTCTTTTTCAACTTTAAGACTCTCGATAGTCTCTTTTAGATCAACCACAACAACCATTAGATCATCTCTCTCATGTTCTATATTTGCAATTATTTCAGTCAGGGCATCTTTTTCCTTTTTCAAACTCTCAATGGTTTCTTTTAAATCCGCCACAACAACTACTAGATCATCTCTCTCGTATTCTATTTCTTGTAATTCCACAGTTAAAGCATTTTTATCATTTATAAGACTGTGATAAGCATCAATTAAAATATTTTCCAGGGACATAAGTTTTTTTGGAGAGTAAGACTTCAGATTTCATTGAACATCTAGAAAGTTTACCTCATCATCATCATCTTTATCATCATTAGATTATGTCATCAGGGCAAAAATAGAGTCATATTCAGTTGCTTCACTTTCCACTGCCATCATGGAGCTGTCATCTTTGTCATCATCTTCACCAGATTTGCTGGAGGAGTCTACCCATGCAACAAAAGTTTGTTTCACAACGTTGTCAGCAACATCTTTTCTTTTGAATCGTTTGTCACGAACCTGGTTCCTCTTAGCTGCTTTTTCTGAGTTGCGTTTGTACTGATCTTGTTTGAGGAGATGACAATATTTAATGAAATGCCTTGACTTTCCACACTTATGACATAAGTTATAGCCTCTTGGCTTGCTGGAGCTGCCTCGCTTTGGAATACCTTCATTTCTGCGAACCATTTTCTGAAATCTCTTTGTCAAATAAGCCATATCAACATCCTCAGCACTTAATTCATTGTTGTTTGTCTTGAGGACCAGGTTCTTCTCCCTCTTGGTCTCTCTTCTCTCATTATCCATTTTCTTCTTCATTTCGTAGGTTTTCAGATTCCCAATGAGTTCATCAATGGTCAGCTTCTGTGGATCCGTTGCCTCCGTGATAGCATTTACTTTGCTTTCCTAGGAATTGGGTAAAACACTATAGTTTTTGACAAGTTTGTTCCTTGGAATGATTTCTCCCAGAGAATGGAGCTCATTGATGATGGATGTGAATCGTGTATGCATGTCCTTGATGGACTCATCGTCTTTCATCCTGAAAAGCTCGTACTCTGTGGTAAGCATGTCAATCTTTGACTGCTCAACTTGGGTTGTGTCACGACCCAAAATCTAAAAAGGCCGTGATGGCACCGAACACCACTGTCAGGCAAGCCAACCATAATCAATTAACTTAATTACCCGTTTTAGTATTTTTGAAACAAAAATTTCTTCAATAAAAATATAAAGATAAAACTCATAGAGTAAATAATAAATATTTTTAGCAACTAAATTTCTAAACAATTCATAACCATTCCCAAAAACCGGTGTCACAAGTGCATGAGCATTTACTAGGGAAGTAAAAATAAAATACAAGATCTGTCCAGAATACAAATTAGACAGGAAAATATAATAACTCTGAAAGAGACTCTGTTAGCTGCGGATCGTAATATAGAATGCAGCTCACCCATGTCCACACAATTATTAACCACACCTCTGCGCCCACAAGGCCGCTATACATATATGTACCTGTACAATAAAATGTGCAGCAAGTGCAGTATGAGTACGAAAACAACATGTACCCAATAAGTATCAAGCCTAATCTCGAAGTGGTACAGACGAGATAGCCGACTTTAACACTCACTATGTGTCAATAATAATAATTGGAATAAATTATAATTATTCAAATCAGCATGGTTCACAGAGTTAACAATAATTTTATTCAATTAGCATAAATAATAAGAATCCTTCAAATGCAACAATTTTCCAATTTATTAATTAAATCATGCAATTTTAATAAAACTTCCAATTTATCAAATAACTTTACAAGCTGCAATTCAATTTAAATAAATTTTTTAATTTAATCAATTCGTCTCATTTACAAGAATAACAATAATTCCTTAACAAGCAGGAATAATATTTCATTAAATTTCAAAAGATTGCCAATTTATCAATTAGCTTCGCAAGCTGAAATAAACTGTTAAGGTATTGTGTAATTATTATTATTAAGCACGATTTCTGCCGCGGACGTACGACCCGATCCAGAGTGTCGTGTACACTGCCGAGGGACGTGCGGCGCGATCCATAGATGCATCTATCCTGCCGAGGCATTCGGCCCGCTCCACAAGAAATGAGGACATTTTCTTATGTATTTCCGGAAGGAGAGTATATTTATTATGAGATAAATTCGGGAGGAGAACAATTTCTTTTAACAATTAATTGATTTAAACAGAAAATTAAGCATATGAAATTTTCATCCTTTAATATCTTTATCTAACAATTCACAATATATTCATATATATCAATTAATATTAATTAATCAAGGAATACAATTTACACAAGTAATTCATGCTTTGAGTCCTAAACTACCCGGACTTTAGCATTTATAGTAGCTACGCACGGACTTTCGTCACCTCGTGGGTACGTAGCCCCGCAATTAACAATAATTATTCAATTTAATCCCTATGGGGTAATTTCTCCCTCATAAGATTAGACAAGAGACTTACCTCGTCTTAAAGTCCACTTTCCAATTACCACGTCGCGTTGAATTCTCGATTCGGCGTCAAAAAATCAGAAACTATCCAAATATTATACAAAATAATTAATATATGCTAAATAATTCGAAATTTATCTATTAAATATATTACCTTATCCAAAGTGATAAAATTTCTAAAATTCACCCCGGGCCCACGTGCCCAGATTTCGAAAATTTCTGGAGTCAATCGTTACCCATAATCTCAAGAACTCAAATATATAATTTCCATCCAATTCCATAACCATTTCCGTGATGAAAAATCAAAAATACCAATTTCTAGGTTTTTTTTCAAAACTCCAAATTTCTACAAATTTTATGTCTAAATCCATATATAAACCATGTATTTAACTTGCAATAGGTGTGAAGTAACTTACTTCCAAGTTGCTAGGTGAATGCTCCTCTTAAGAAGCTCCCAAGATCGTCCAAGAATGAAGAAAT
>AWOL01S0069054.1:8312-35820 GCA_000715115.1 Nicotiana otophora
AGGTAGGCGAAGCTCCCCCACCATAGTAGGCTGCCCAGTTTAACGGTTATTGGCGAGATCCCTTCTCCGGACTTGCCGTGGTCTTGGTATGCATTTTTGTTATAGACATTATGGGTATGTCGGGGCCCTGTTTCGGCAATGTTGCAGCACTTATGTTCCTTTAGAGGCTTATAGACATGTATCGACTCATGTATGATTTGGAATGCCTTGTCGACTGATTTTTGTTGTATAGTCTTTCATGGCAGTGTGATAGCTCGTACCTTATATATAGTTTTTTGACAGTCTTGTCGTCCCATGTTATATATGTTCATGCCATTATCTGTCATTGTTGGTTGTTTAGGATTCATGTCTACCATTTATATTGATCTCGTAGGCCCTTATAGATAATATGAAAGGTTAGATAAAATGTGCATTGGTACTCGGAAGGTATGGCCTGGTGCCAGTCACGACCCTCCAGTTTGGGTCGTGATAGAAGGGACTATCTGTATACGGGTAAAATCGAGCTCGATATGCGATCGAGCTTTTGAACTCCTTGATTAGGCCAGGGCCGAAATATCTATGATCTAGTGAAGTCGAGCTCAAAGATCGATCTGATGACTAACACCACCAACCAAGATCGGCACATGGTAATTATGATCGAACCCAAAGCACTATCAAAATTTACTATCGAAACCATCAGATTTTCCCTTGAGTTTGCCGAATGCGTGACCGGTCCTGTTTCTAACGATCTCGAAGAAAGCTTTGCCAGCTCGTCCGATAAGGGTCCGTGATTCTTGCCATTAACAGATCATTATGGCGGAAATCACGGAATTAGTCAAAAAGGGAACCAACGGTCTTCAAAATCAAGGACTTATGTTTTTATACTATAATTAAATAATGCCCTAAGGGGTCGGTCCCCCTCAATATATAAAGGAGACTTGATAATCTATGAAGCACATTGTAACATACGCTCATAAGCAATATATTTTCCAAGCTCCTACTCTTTGATATTTGTTCTGTCAATGAAAGTATATTCAACTCAAGGGTGGCTGGCATTCTTAAATTGAAATCATACAATTCCTGTGGTTTGCAATTTATTTTATCGCTATTTACTTCAATTACAATCTAATGTATCGCTTTTTATCAAGTTAATTCACATATCCTTATAACCACTAACAAATTCAATTGTTATCCGATTTTGAGGTAAACAACTCCAAAATCTTGATATAACTTATTACATATGGAAGGTGAAATTGATTGTCCAGGTTATAATCTCAGGATTATAATCGTACGATCTCCTGGCTCTGGACCAAATTATAGATCTCTGGTGCTCTATCATAACTCATAAGAATTTGGAATCCAGTGAAGATAAGATAAAATTGTAGTTGTAGAGCTTAAGATAGAGAGTTAACACCTTCGAGTACATGCAAGATGAAGGCTTGTTTAGGCCACCATACCTAGAAGAAAGTAACATGAGATCCATAATTTTGTTAAACAACTATGACAAGACAAATCTTTAAAAAATAAATTTCCTTGATGTTCTAAAATGGACTTGTGCTTTCTTTTTGATTCCTCACTAGCTTCGGTTTTTTTATTGCATATTACAATCACTACTAAGAGGTCCAAGAGGTTGTGAGTTCGAGTCACCCCAAGAGCAAGGTGGGAAGTTCTTGGAGGGAAGGATGCCGAGGGTCTATTGGAAACAGCCTCTCTACCCCAGGGTAGGGGTAAGGTCTGCGTACACACTACCCTCCCCAGACCCCACTAGTGGGATTATACTGGGTTGTTGTTGTTATAATCACTACTAAAATAATCGAGGAATACCGACCGTCAAAATTGACCGATTCGTGGCGGTCAGTAATCGTAGCGTTGGTAGAGCTAACCGACCGACTTTGGTCGGTATTTTCCGACCGATTTCGGTCGGTCAATTAAATTCAAAAAAACAAATGCCGGAAAAACCGATCGAAGTCCGTCGGTATTTTAATTACATAATTAAAAAATGCCCCATCTGGGAATCAAACCAGGGTTTGTACTGTGGCAGGATACTATTCTACCACTAGACCATTGGTGCATTTTATTTTAAGACTGTCTTTTATTTTATTTATACTCTTTAATTGTATTTTCGCACGAAAATAACCGACCGATGTTGGTCGGTTTTATTAAAAAATAAAATTACCAACCGAATTCAGTCGATTTTTTAAAATGACCGGCCGAATTAACCGACCGATTTCGGTCAGTTTTTTAATATTAATTTTAATTTATTTTAAATGAAAAACCGACCAAACTTGGTCGGTTTCTTCAAAAATAAATTTCACGGAACTCAAAAATAATTTTTCGCATTTTTGCGCCAAAGAAAACCGACCAAAGTTGGTCGGTTTCATAAAAAATAAATTAAAAATAAAATATTTTGAAAAATTGACCGACTTCGGTCGATTTGTTGGCCTTTTTTTGATCGAGCAAAATCGGTCGGTCAACCGCAATCTGTTTTTGTCGAATTTTTAGCGTCAAGTTTTATAACAACACTTACTATAAGTGTCAAGTTTCTTTTGGAATCAATATTTCATGTTATGTAGGAGTATAATATATGTTCTCTCTAACAATACTTCATTATATCATCTAATAAATATCGAAAATAACAAAATTGTTATAGAATAGTTTGATTGTAATATATTATGTTTGTTCCCCACCCTCCTCCTTTTCTATTCACTTTCCCCTATTGCCGCAAAACCTGAGGATGGAGGCAATTACTTACATACTCAAAGAAGTAGAGGAAGCTCCACAAAAAGAAATTATCTACATTTAGTGTAAGCAACAAACATAACATTAAACTTATATGTTTTTGACATAATCATAGGAGCTTACATTACCCCACAGTGTAAACATCAAGCATAAGTAAATTTTTATGTCCGACAGGGTTTGAATTTAGTAGGGAAAAATTGTGTTTAAGCAATATGTTACAGGAATGTTCTTGAACCTCTTATCAAACTTAAGAATGTTTCTATCAAAAATATAGGGATCAGTTTGTAATTAGTAATAATTAGGAAGTTAGTTAAGGGAGTGGAGTGCAGGTGAGTCAGTTATAAATAGTGCACCTCCGAGAATTAGTTAGACTAATTCATTTCATTTTCTTCTCTGCTACAATAAAGGAAGCTCCGCCCTCTCTCTAGAAGCTTCTTTCAATTCATTGCATGCTGTAGATTCATAGATAATCAGCTGCGAGTTAAAATTCTAACAGTTTCATTATAAAACTCATATTTTCGCCGGTGTTTTAAAAGGCGTGGACATAAGGCGGGACGTTTTACATATGCCTCAGCGAGGTGTAAGCCCCATATGTATTTAATTTTTAATATTTTATAAAATAATACAATTATAGTAAATATTGATAAACAGGTAAAATTGCATAAAAATTAAAGAAAACTACAAATATGTGAAAAAAATATATATAGATATGCTCCATCCCCACAAAAGACTAGTCAAAATAATCTATTATACGTTACTTAGAAGCACAAGTAACATGAGTCAAAAAAAATAAAGTTTTCTACATGGAGGAACAAAAAGGATGACTAACCTGTAATTTGAACTTTGAACTTGCTGCTATGAAGAGGAATGAAGTTCTCTTTGTATTTGTAAATAAAAATTAAATATTCGTTTCCTTTGCGAGATATTAGCAGACTACCTGACAAGATAAATAATTGAGAAATACCATGAATTAGGATTTCAATCAATAAAAAAGGTCTTGACTTTTACATTTAATACATTTCAGTTCCTTTTTAAAACTTTTGAGTAATTACCAAGCTAAATTTTGAGAATTTGAATATTATATAAAGGACTTATTCAACACATTTTGTTTTAATTTGAAAAAGTCTCTGGGGCTTACGCCTCACTAAAAATATGCACCTCAAATGCCCGGGCGTATGCCCTGAATTGCTGGGCGTACGCCTCTTGAGACTTTCGCCCTACACCATTACCTCAGGGCGTTTTTGATGCGCCTCTCCCCAAGGTTCGCCCCGAAAACGCCTTTTAAAACACTGATTTTCACCCCGTTAATTAAGCAGAGACACAACAACTTTACTAGGTGGGTACTTTTGTGGTCCTGCACCTAAAAGTTCTCCACTTTTTCAAAATTAAACCTATGATTTGAATATTAGTTTTGAATTTTAAACTTCAAGTCAGGTAGCAACTCTTGAACTTCAAACCATTAATCTTGCTTTGGAAAAATGGTCAAATTTAAAATATAAGACCACGAGCATAACTATTTGTGTGGATTGCCAATATAATAGAGACAATAAAGAGAGGTCCATGGTAATTGAAGTACAATAAAACCTTTCTATAGCAATCACCTTTTGTAACAATATTTCATTATGGCAAACAAATTTCTTTTCAACTAATTTTGTGTTATGTTTATCTTAATAGTAACAAATTTTTATCTATAACAAGAACAACTAACATTATACCGCCCCCCCGGTCCATTGTAATTGTCGTAGTTACAATAAATAATTGGTTCAAAATACTTATTTTTTCCGTTCCAATTTATGTGAACATGTTTGACTGAGCACAAAGTTTAAGAAAAAATAAAGAATTTTGGAATTTGTTGTCCTAAACATGTCAGAAAGGGATTCAAAGTTTTTGTATGGTTATAAAAGCTTCTCCTTAAGAGTAGAATTGAAAGTTTAAGCTAAATTGTTTCCAAATTTAGAAAAGAGTTATTCTTTTTGGAATGGACCAAAAAGAAAATAAGCTCGAAGAAGGGAGCATCATTTTAGAAATTCGAAATATAATTAATTATTAGCTTTTCATTTTGCCATTAATATTTATTGTTCTTGAAAGTAAAAATAGACTATACAGTATAGAAAACCTAAATGTGAAGAGTTTTAAATAAGGTAGAGTAGTCAAAAAGCTCTTCTTATTAATACTCCCTCCGTCTCTTATTAATAGTCATGGTTACTAAAAATAATTGTCTCAAATTATTTGTCATTTTAGAAGTTTAAGACAAAATTGATTGTTTTTTTTCTTTTTTACCCTTAGTAATAATTATTTTTGAAGATAAAGATAACACATAAATAGAATAAATATTCAATGAACAGAGATTATATCTTAAGATATAAATAAGGGTAAAATAGTCTAATCCATTTCCAAATTAATATTTCTTAAAGGGTGTATAAAAGAGAAACACGATACATAATATGAGACGGAGGAAGTAATTTCTTAAGGAATGTGTAAAATAAAAACATGACAACTAAAATAGACTCATGTATACTCCTTATAAAATTACTTCTTTTGTCTTACTCCATTACCTATGTATCTATTCACAAATAACTAAAAAATTAATCTATTAATTATATTTTAGTAGAAGATAACTTTAATGAAAATTTCATGTTCCAATGAGGAATTTAAAACATTACAAACTCTTGCGAACTTGGAACATCAGAAATTAAAAACGAATTTTTTGAATATAAAAAAAAAACTATTTTAGAGAGATAAAACCTCTCTATAATAATAAAAGGGAAAAGGGCCAAATATACCCCTCTACTTTTATATATTGTCTACATTTAACCTCCATTATACTATCGGGTCAAATTTACCCCTACCGTTATACTATCGGGCCAAATTTATCCCTACAATTAGCATACTTTTAAAAATACCCCTTGTTCTATTAAGTATCCAAAATCTCCTAATTTTTTTTTATTTAAATCACTTGTTGTTCTTCTTGATCCACTATTTTTGAAATAATTGGCATTTACCTACTTTCTGAATTAGAGAAAAAATAAGAGAAAACAATATTAAATAATACAACCGAATAAACAAAGTATAGTAAATTAAAAAATCTAAATTAGGTAGCTTTTCTAAATTCTAAAAGTATTTACAACATCCCAATTTTAATGAATTCGTTGCATCAAATGTATGAAGACTTTGCAAGTATTAGTGATTGAAGTTGAAGTTCCTCGGAGACTTTACATTGTCTAATTCAACTTTGCTTTAATTAAATGCCTACACATTTTGCACTCTTAAGTTAGTCGATCGAACTCTATACTAACCAGGCAATGACAAAATATATTTGAATATACATGTACATATATAATGATCGACTACATATAATACACAATAAATAGACCCACTAAATTCGACGGTGTGTATATGATTGAAAAATAAATAAAATTTTAAACTAATTTTATTTATTACAAAAAGAGAAATGGGTGCATTGGTAATAAAAAAATTTATGAATAATTTGTATAGTCTAGTAACTTTAGCATTCACATCAATAGTAATTTTTGAAATTAAAATAATGGACCAAGAAGAACAACAATTGATTTAAATAAAAAGAATTTGGAAGATTTTGGATTACTTAACAGATCAAGGAGTATTTTTAAAAGTTTGCTGATTGTAGGGGTAAATTTGGTTCGATAGTATAACGGTAAGGGTAAATTTGGTCCGATAATATAACGAAGGTTAAATACAAACAATATACGGCAAATGATCAAATATACCCCTGTACTTTCGAAAATGATCTAAGAATACCCCTCGTTATACTATTGGACTATATATACCCTTTCCATCATACTTTGGAACAAATATACCATTATTTTGGATGGAGTGCCACATGGCAGCACCAGATGAAAACGACCAATTTCTTTTTTTTTACCCGATCCGTTTTAAAAAGTCCACCACCCGACCCGTTTTAAAATTCAATTTTTTTTTTTTTTAAAAGCATGAGACAAGGTGTGTTGCTCTGATGGTAAGCACCCTCCACTTCCAACCAAGAGGTTGTGAGTTCGAGTCACCCCAAGAACAAGGTGGGAAGTTCTTGGAGGGAAGGATGTCGAGGGTCTATTGGAAACAGCCTCTCTACCCCAGGGTAGGGGTAAGGTCTGCGTATACACTACCCTCCCCAGACCCCACTAGTGGGATTATACTGGGTTGTTGTTGTTTTTTAAAAGCATATATTTTGTAAAAACTGAAATTTATTTTTGTAAAAACTGGAAAAAAAAAACAATTTGCAAAATATATATTTTAAAATTTTTTCAGTTTTTTTAAAGTATTTTTCTTGTAAAAACTGAAAAAAAATAGTTTTTTGTAAAAACTAGAAAAAAAAAGACTCTCCGAAAGCAGTAGATGCATTAGTTTTAAAAAAATAAAAATATTTTGCAAAGTCTTTTTTTTTTTAGTTTTTACAAAAATAATACTTTAAAAAACTAAAAAAACTAAAAAATAAATATTTTGAAAATTCCTTTTTTTTCCAGTTTTACAAAAAAATATTTTTTTAAAAAATGCTTTAAAAACTGAAAAGTATATATTTTGTAAAAATTGACAAAAAAAGAATTTGTAAAATATATATTTTTCAGTTTTTTCAGTTTTTAAAATATTTTTTCGTAAAAACTGAAAAAAAAAGACTTTGCAAAATATTTTTATTTTTTTTAAACTAATGCATCCACTGCTTTCGGAGAGTCTTTTTTTTTTTTTAGTTTTTACAATTTTTTTTCTTTTTTTACAAAAACAATACTTTAAAAAACTAAAAATACTTAAAAATAGTTTTTTTGCAAATTTATTTTTTTTCCAGTTTTTACAAAAAACAAATCCAGTTTTTGCAAAACATATGCTTAAAAAATTGAATTTTAAAACGGGTCGGGTGGTGAATTTTTTAAAACGGATCGGGTAAAAAAAAGAAATGGGTCGTTTTCATCTGGTGCTGCCACGTGGCACTCCATCCAAAATAAGGGTATATTTGTTCCAAAGTATGACGGGAAGTGTATATATAGCCCAATAGTATAACGCGAAGTATTCTTAGATCATTTTCGAAAGTACAAAAATATATTTGACTCTTTATCGAATAATATATGAAAATAGAGAGGCATATTTGGCCATCTTCCCTTAATAAAAATAAGGGAGAGAAGTTCATGGTAAAGCGTCTGTACATCACGCATCAATCAGCAAAGTGGTGAGATATCTACAGAAGTGTGCAAATGACAATGATACCGTAGGCTACAAGGAAAAGGTGAATGTAAAAGTTAAAAAAAGGGTAAAAGGAGGGAGATGGTAAAAGGTGATGTCCGCTGACAATGGAGCAACTTAGAAATCCACGCAACTGACACTACTTGCCGCCCAAGATTTACCCTAACGTAGCGATGTCTTTTACACTCGTGCAAAAAGTAGAGTACCAAAACGAAAAACAAATTACTTCGTCTCCTCAATTTATGTGACATTATTTTTTTAATTTTAAAAAATAATATATTTTTATAGTTATTTTAACTTTAAAATATTTATTTTATTTCAAATAAGATAATTTATAATCACATATATATTTATAACCAGAGATAGAATTGAGGATTTGAAGATGACGTAGGCACATGAGCAGGCTGCTCATCCAGAACCCTGTCGGACTTTTTATCTTAAGGGTTTTAGGCAAATATATGACTATTTTAACATGTGTATATATATATTCAGAATTTTTGATGAGGTTAATGGGATCCGGCAACCCCTCTTCTCTATACATAAGTCCACCTTAGTTTATGACTTGTTCCAGGCCACAAATTTTAAAATTTTTTTAAAACTGAGTATACAATCAAATAGTATATCAATCAAATAATATATCACATAGATTGGGACTAGGAATTACTAACTAGAAAGTAGAAACTACTCTAAGAAAAAGATCCCACAACAATAGGCAAAAGAACTATTACTACCAGAATTGCAACTTACAACACAAATCAGGTCAAATGTAATACCTCCCCCCTAGGTCCCTCTATGTACCCCAATCCCCAGCACCAGAAAGTAGAAAAAAGAGAAAGAAGTAAAGGGGAAAATCTACCATTATAGCTAGTCTTGAATATCTGGAGCTGCTATCCAAGGGTTCTCCATTAAGTCATGATATACTCCTATCATGATTAGCAAAAAAAATACAACAGCTAGTGAACTTCACAATAGAGGGCAGATTCCAGCTATAAATTTAAGAATGGCATTCATGCTATATATACCTAGAAAGATTTTTTGTAAAATAAATTTGTTAGCCATTTCCATATTATGAAGGTGCACGTCTTAATGCAAAGGATTTATGTTATATGCAAACATGTTAAATATAGCATCTATGTATATTAGCTAATTGTGTGTAAATATTCGTTACCCAATATAGGCGTGTGTAAATATTTGGTACAAGCACGTACGTACTGACATTTTTATGTGTATCTTGATAAAGAAAATCGCATAATGCACTTAAATTTGCATTCAACACAATACATCAAGATAAACGAAAAATCCATCACAGGGTATAATATTAGGATTAAAGCAGGGGCAGATGCAATGTGAAATTAAAGGGTTCAACTAAAACCACCATTTTTTTGCGAATTTTAGATATATATGTGAAAAATAACCAAAATATATACAAAAAATTAAATTCTAACCTCATAATTTACAAAAATACAACGTGTTCAATATTGATTAAAGTTAACTCACAAGTTATAAATTTTGAACCTGCGTCTAAATGAAAGAGCATATAATTGTCTAGGATTATTCCACAATCATAGATTAATCATGGAAGATGCTTTTTTCCCATCCTAAATCTCATATAGTATTTAACTTAGTGCTACTATAATACCCTTCCTGTTTTTGGGAAGAAGAAAGTACCGGATTAAGTAGGCAATCTTAGGACAATTCTTTTTCTTTTCTGTGTATATTTGTTCGGACTCTTCAAAAAATATTGCCGCACTCATTGGATCCTTCAACAATGCACTATATTTTTTGGAGGATCTAACGGCTGATATTTTTGAAGAGTTCGAGCAATATAAGTTTAGTATAATAAAAATATTTCAAGCATATGGATATTAACCGTATGATCACGTTGCAATCTCAAAGAATAATGCATAATATCTCAAAAGATTCGAAGCATATGATCATGTTGAGGACCACTCATCCCAAAAATATGCTTCAGTTTACGCCGACAGGCGTGACTTATTCTATTACTTATGCATGTTCTGCATGAGGTGTTTATGCATCACAAAAAGCAAGGAAAATATCATACCGCAAGATTTGCCTTTGGCATGCTGAGGAGCGCATTGCCACCTCCACTGGGCTGATTCTTAAAGCCTATATATGGCCAAATTAACGTACCAACAACAATCACAAATTTGGTTCTTGTCAACACCCAGTAGAGAAAATTACTTCATTTCATTTTATATTTTTATATTTGACTAAGCAGTTAATTAAAGAAAAAAGACTTACTTTTGACACATCTCAAAAGTATCAAATTTGTAATCATAGACATAGAATGACATTTTTATCATTATAAAAATATGTTATTAAGGGTAAAAGCCTAAAAGGGGAAACTGGTCTAAAGTTAAAGAACTTCCAAATATAAAAGTGTATTTTTTTTTAACAGTCTAAGAAAAAAGGAGTGTCGTGTAAAACATCACAGAAAGAGTAGTTTCCTTCTTGAATTTTAGGTCATATCTATACTTTAGACAATCCCTACTTGCTAGCTAGGTAATTCAATTTATCACAAGGTAAGCTTCAGTCGTGGTAATCAAGTAATTCAATTAAAAAAAGCATTTGCAAATAGTACAAGAACAATGTTGCCCAGAGTAAAAGCATCAATCAAGTTCATGCATCACGACTAGACTGTTGTTTAAACCAGTGGGGACCAAACAATTCATATATTGTACAACTAAATGCAATGAAAGAAAGATAAAACTTTATCCAGACAAAGCAACGCCCATAGGAAAAGGTTGCGGTGGGAAAGCAATCGACAGGAAAGGGACTTATGTTTTAACTTTATCAACTTTAGATTTCCATCAATCGGGATCTTGTTCGATTTGACCGGACATAAGAAAATTGACAACTCTCATCATTTCTTTTTCCATTTACTACATTTTATGAAAGATTTTAAATAGAACTAACTTATGTTGATCTGATTTTACAATCATGCCTTTGAGAAGGAGAAATTATTATTTGATTTTACTTTTACCTGATCAATATTCACTATCAGGTGATCAATACCCACGAAGGAGTTCAAAGGCACTAGCAAGTAGTAATCAATAAAAGCAGATATGTTGAGTGGCAAAAGCTTCACAAGCAGAGACGAATTTGCAACAGTTACGTACGTTGGTGTTATTACTTATGTTCATTAATTTTTAAGTTTCACACGTTCATACAACCATCATATGTGAACCGAAAGCAGTATTGGACCTTACCTATTTGCTACTATTGTAGATGCGGCCATCATTGGTAGGATAGAGTCTATGTCCAAGTGTCTATATTGTTATGATTTAGTCTATGATAGTGGCCTGGCCTATTAATACAAACTTATTTAAGAAGCGCAGTCAAAGCGTGCAGCATGTTCATAAAATGGAGGAAAATTTTAGTCAACCTAGCCAATAGGACACCTACAACTTGTTAAGTAAATAAATATGTGAACAATTTAAACTTCTAAATGACAGTCACACAA
Organism: Nicotiana otophora; assembly: GCA_000715115.1. Taxonomy (NCBI): domain Eukaryota; kingdom Viridiplantae; phylum Streptophyta; class Magnoliopsida; order Solanales; family Solanaceae; genus Nicotiana; species Nicotiana otophora. Next base: position 19,723 of record AWOL01S0069054.1, read on the forward strand.
TTTAACATAATATCAAACCTACATAATTAGTTCTAAGTTTAAGTCTTACCACCATTTATAATCAAAATAAATTTTCACGAGCCTGGTTAAAAAAGAAAAATCAAACCAACACATGAGAGGACGTACTAATTAAAAACATGTAATTAATTAACTGTTGAAATCTAAACTTTTAAATGAGATAATCACACACTTTAAGAGCTCGTTTGGACATAAGAATTTTTTTACTTTTTTCGAAATCAGTGTTTGGCCATAAAATTTTCAATTTTCACTTGAAAATGAATTTTGGAATTTTTCTAAAATTTGAAAAACTCCAAAAAGCTGTTTTTTAAAATTTTCACTAAACACAACTCTAATTTTCAAATACCATTTTCACTTGAAAATGTTTTTCACATTTCTTTGGAATTTTACAATTCTTATGTCCAAACACTAAAACTCACTAGGCAAAACCGTTATCAGAAAAATTTCCACGTGCTTGTAAAAGCACATGCATACATACACACACAAGCGTATTGACAACGTATCTATCATTGATGAAATTTTGTAAAAAAAAATAAAATCAATGATCAATGAATGCAGCATGTCAAGATAGTGTCAAACTGAAAAAAATAGGAAAGGGATTACCCTTAATATTATCTGCTTCGCATTCCAGGAGGTACAATATCCCCAAGCAATCCTTCATCAGTTGGCAGCTGGTTGGCTGGTTGACTTGTCTCTGGCAATCGACGAGCTTCTGCAGATTCACCTGGAATTTGACGCGATTCTGGGGCGCTCATAGGTACTTCTTGAGGGTATTGAACACCCGTAGGAAGGTAGAATTGTGAGGCTAAGGGTGTTAATTGATGAGTTGTAAATGCAGCTTCATGACTAATAAGTCCACCTCTAGGAAATCCAACTGTATGGTGACAATGTTGTCCTTCATATGTGGTAATTACAATTGACGGATCTTCAGAAGATCGCTCGACTCTTTTCTTCACTGTGCACTTGGTATTTGTACAACGATAATAGCTCCTGAGAAGGCATAGACATCCTAATTGGTAAGGTCTGTGTACACACTTACCTCTCCGATTCCACTTGTAAGATTATACCGAGATTGTTGTTGGAGGAGGATTTAAATATATTATTTCTATCTTGATAGAAATTATCAGTGCTGTGCAATATGTGGATATATAAAACATCATACTGTTCAGATACCATGTTTATTCGGTAAAATGACTTTTGAAAACTTTGTTCGTGAAACACTAAAACAAAGGTTTCTTCTAGTATCTGCTAAGAGATAAACTAGTACTAAAATCAATGATTCTAGAATATGCGCCTTAAATTTTGGTGCTTCTGAAGTAGTTTTCGGTTGAAGTTTACTTTATTTACTTCACTTCCACAGTAATACAAAAAAACAAGAAAGTTCAATAATCAGGCTAGCAAAATGAAATGCTTTGTATGATATTATGTCCAACCTTCTTTTACTCACTAGACAATGATGGAATTCCATCAAAGAATCATCACATTATTGCCGGTTGGACTTTCAACTGCTACTATAGTCAAGTAATTTTTTTTTTCAGGATAATAATGGTATCCGAGTCAGCTGTGCACCCTCGACTATTTTACTAGCTATTTGCTACTTCTACCACCAATAAAATTATAAATCCTACATACTAAGGCTCTGGCAAATAAGAAAAAATCACTTAGCAATTTTTCTTTCTGTTAAGATTTAAACTTTGATGGGGGTTGATTACTATACCACATCCCTAGACACTACACTCAAGCAATTTAAACTTTAACAATAGTCTGTCTTGGCAACATTTTGTTATATTAGCATGTTCGCCGTACTAAAGTTTTGTAATCAATTGGACTTATAATTTACAAACTAAAAGAATGACAATTATATTTCAAGTAGCCTTTACTAGTATTTGTCGAATTTAGCCTATTATTGTACATCAGTTGGAAGCCAATTCAATCATCAACAACATTCGTGGGTAAGATATATAGCAAAAAGAGGTATCATGCTTGGACATAACTATAGTTCTGCATGTAAAACTGGGAAACAAAATCTTGCAACAAATTTAGTTGTTCACCGAGTTTCTGCACCAAGCATGAACAAGTATCCAGCCATACTGTTATATACTTTAATGTATTCTTTTACTTATATCTTTAACCCACCCTGTAACATGAGACCCTATTTCTTTTTCTTGGATAATTATTTGTTGATAATAAACCATCTTATCATTTAAAAACTTTAGTTATTAGATATAATTAAATTCTACTTATTTAATAGCTACATTCAATCAGGCCCTTCACGTGCCACATTCTATTACTTTTTTCTTGGGCTAAGCACGTAAACATTATTCTCTGTAATGTATGAAGGTGAATATATAGTATCCGAGATCCCTCTTTGATTTTAATGTATGATAATTTCATCTAAAAACTTAAGTTTTTTAGAGATGGTGCACTTTTATTTATTTAGTCATATCTTCAACAATTAAAGACATGCTAAAATTTAGCAAAGAAAGGGAATTTAAAGGAAAAAAATGTTCAACTTAAGCATTATTTAAGAACAAACCTTGGAAATGGACTATTTTTAACAGCTTTTTGACCGTACTTCCTCCATCTGTAGCCATCTTCAAGATGATCAACTTCGCTTTTCGTCATAAATGCAAAGCGGGGCTGCCTGATTCGTTTCTGACCCTTCTTTTTAACCTTGCTTCTGTGGAATTAATATTCAACCTAAAGTAACATTAGGAATGTGATTCCTTTTTCACGCTAGAAAATAGAAAAAGAAGCATTTCCAAGTACACTGCTGAAAATAGCAATCAAATTGCTTTTCAACCGACCTAGTTATCAGATAAGTTATTGTAAACAAGACACATCTTTCAGTTGAAAAAGAAGAGGACGATCTTTATTCTTTTAATGAAGTTGTAGAGTGTAGACCACAAACATTTAATATCACTTAAATTGGTTTTACATGTTTTTGCGTCTTATTTTATCTTATATGCCGATAAGTGAAAGAATTCAAGATTTTGGTCCAGAAATTAATCTATACTATATAACACGTAGCATTAATACTAAGAAGCAGAATGAGAATGAACAGAAAGTAGCAAAAAGAATGAAAGATTTCCACTGATGTCAATAGATGAAATGAATGGAATTTAAAACCAGAGACCCTTATAAAACTAGCGGGCAACGTAATTAGAAATCGAAAATAGTAATATTAAAGCACAAATTCATTCCTCTCAGCCTAAACCATAGGATAACACGAAGCGCAGTACCGTTTCAAAGAAAACCCTCACTAATACCATTATACAATCGCTTGTCCGAATTGTTTTTGGCTGTTATAACGAAATTATGTTAAAATTATATAAACAAAATAATATTATAGAGAACAGTTATTTATTGAAAAAGAGGGATATTTTAGAGAAAAAAGTTGCTCTAGACGTATCACGCAGACCATAGCCATAACGTACAGAAATGCATGCAATGGGCCTTGAGAGATCACATAAAACAAAAGTTCACGCATATAATAACTAGGTTGCACTAGAAATCACGTAGGAGACTGTTCTAATTTATGTGGCGAAGTCTCACTCAACACAAATATTTAAGAAAAAACTTTCAAAACTTTTCTACAGCTATAAATGAAGGTTTTATTAAGAATAAATGATAAATTTAAAATTAAATTATTTTTAAATATGAAAATTGCCAACCACATAAAATATAACAGAGGGAGTAACTCATTTTCCGAATAACTGGTAGTAAAAGTTTCCAACTTCCACCATTTCTTAAATATACTATGTACGCACAAAGCAATGAACCACAAATAATGAAGCAGAAGTAACTAATTAATGAGAGATTACACCAACTATTTTCAGAAAAGTGTTATGGCAAAGATACTTTACTATACACTTTGCATTAACCATGTGAGCTTTTGATTGCGTTTTCTAAATCTAATAACTCGTGAAAATCAGCACAAAAAAATCCAAAAAGGGAAAAGGAGAAATAAACATTTTCCTTAAACAATAGTAGGAGTATTATTTTAATTAACAATATTTTTAGGGAAAAATTTGTCCACGCTATTCCCGCCGCAATAACGGCTGTTTTGAAGCCACACAAAGTGCGTAATACCGAAAAGCCCAACTTTGATAATTAAAATTACGATAATACCTCTCTCATTCTCTTCCCCATACTCCAACTTGCGTAAACAACTTGACATTTCTAGAACCTGTACGGACGCGGTAATGGCTTTTCCTTTTATGCTTCTACTGCAATCCCCCTAAATTCTATATACTTTAATTTAAAGTCCATTATTTACCAGTGAAACTGCAGCTATTTACGAATTTAACAGACACAGAGTGAAAGTGAGAGAGAGATGTTATAAAGCTGTGCTACGTGAAGCGAGAGAAGGTCGATAACACATGACTCACGCTGTATCGGACGGCGGTCGGGAGGCGGAAGAGCCACCGGATGCGGTGGATTTCTCCGGAGGATCATCCGAACAGCTGGAAGATAAAGGTTCATCGGTGATTTTCCCCGTCGCCGGTACTTCAGTAGCAGAAGCAGATGGTGTAGTACTACTATTTCCCGCCAAGTCATCGTCGATTCGATCAAATCCACCGGCACCGCCACTACCACCGACAACATCCTTATCTCCGGCCGCCTCCGATGGTGGAAAATTCCAACCGAATTCGTTTAATATACTGCTATCTCTATCAGTATTGCCGAAGAAGCTGTAAACATTGTCCGATTCTGCACCGAGTGACCAGCTTGACTCAGTAGCGGCGAACTCAGCTGCACTTTTTAATGGATCGTCAACTTTATCCTTATCATCCATAGATGTTACAGAGAGAGTGAACTACGCGGAGAGAGAAAGCTAGGGTTTAAGGAGAAGGAGAAGGAGAAGAAGGAGAAAAGATAACGCGTAAAGAGATTGTATTTTAAGGGAGTGTTTGGATGGAATATTTTAATTTTTGTTAACTTTTTGGGATTGTTGGATTTGAAAGCTTTGTCGCGTCAATGGCAATTGGTGAGAAGACACTGAGAGAAAATATAGAGTTAAAAAAAGATAAATTAGAAAAATCGCCGTCAACCTCTAAATAGTGAGTATTTAACTTACTTGGGAGAGGCTGATATTTAAGTAATCAGAAATTCATATCTTTCCACGCGCTTCATCTCTGTTTGAAACTTACTTCTTAAGGAAAAACTTTTGCCATAATTTTTTCAATTTTATTTTTGGCAAAATACATGTTTGTTCATAAATTTTATCAATATTTTGGTAAATTCCCAAAATTTAAATCCCAAAATCAGCTTTGACTCAAAATATTACTATTATATTTTTAAAAAAATGCCCAAACTTTTGTATTTTATAAAAGAGCCACCATTTATTATTTTGTAATATACTACTTCGTTTTCTCGGTCATCTGATAGTATATTATGTAGTTCATTATAAAAATAATAATTTTGTACCAAATTTATTTATGTTTAGGACTATGATTTGTGATAATGATAATGAATATTATTGATGAAGGTGTTGTTGGGGTATTTGTGATAGTTTTTAGAACTTGTGGGTATAAGTCATATTTCATATTTTTTTAAAAAAAAATAAAATAAAAATAATATATATATATATATATATATATATATATATGTCCAAACACATCTTCACCTTCAAACCAAACTTCACCCAAATCAGATTTTTCAAAACAAATTTGAAACTTTATGGCCAAACGCTAGCTACATCTTTGGGTAAATAAGTCGTGCTCCTTTTTTTTTTGTTTTTTTGGCTTAAAGTGTTTTTTGGCTAAAGTATTTTATTTTTCAAAATTAAGTGTTTGGCTAAACTTTTAGAAGGAAAAAAAGTACTTTTAAATAGAAATAGAAGCACTTTTTTTTATAAGCAGAAAAAATTAGTTTTTATTAAAAATACTTTTTAAAAAGCATTTTTGAAAGAAATACACTTAGAGCCTGTTTGGCCAAGTTTATGGGAGGCCAAAAAGTACTTTCTTTTGTCAAAAAAATACTTTTGAAAAATTTAAGGTGTACTATGGGCATAAGTATGGACACTCTGAGGCACAATGTAGGAAGAAAAATGGATCTCCACCTAAAATAAATGGGGGGAAAGAAAAGGAGGGGAACATAGCATAAACAAGTAATGGGTAACCAAAAGGTCCAGCATCACCAGCTAGAGCCACAGTAACATAGGGGAGCACACAAATGAGGGTTAGAAGTGATAAAGGGGAAAGGGGAANTTTTGTTAACTTTTTGGGATTGTTGGATTTGAAAGCTTTGTCGCGTCAATGGCAATTGGTGAGAAGACACTGAGAGAAAATATAGAGTTAAAAAAAGATAAATTAGAAAAATCGCCGTCAACCTCTAAATAGTGAGTATTTAACTTACTTGGGAGAGGCTGATATTTAAGTAATCAGAAATTCATATCTTTCCACGCGCTTCATCTCTGTTTGAAACTTACTTCTTAAGGAAAAACTTTTGCCATAATTTTTTCAATTTTATTTTTGGCAAAATACATGTTTGTTCATAAATTTTATCAATATTTTGGTAAATTCCCAAAATTTAAATCCCAAAATCAGCTTTGACTCAAAATATTACTATTATATTTTTAAAAAAATGCCCAAACTTTTGTATTTTATAAAAGAGCCACCATTTATTATTTTGTAATATACTACTTCGTTTTCTCGGTCATCTGATAGTATATTATGTAGTTCATTATAAAAATAATAATTTTGTACCAAATTTATTTATGTTTAGGACTATGATTTGTGATAATGATAATGAATATTATTGATGAAGGTGTTGTTGGGGTATTTGTGATAGTTTTTAGAACTTGTGGGTATAAGTCATATTTCATATTTTTTTAAAAAAAAATAAAATAAAAATAATATATATATATATATATATATATATATATGTCCAAACACATCTTCACCTTCAAACCAAACTTCACCCAAATCAGATTTTTCAAAACAAATTTGAAACTTTATGGCCAAACGCTAGCTACATCTTTGGGTAAATAAGTCGTGCTCCTTTTTTTTTTGTTTTTTTGGCTTAAAGTGTTTTTTGGCTAAAGTATTTTATTTTTCAAAATTAAGTGTTTGGCTAAACTTTTAGAAGGAAAAAAAGTACTTTTAAATAGAAATAGAAGCACTTTTTTTTATAAGCAGAAAAAATTAGTTTTTATTAAAAATACTTTTTAAAAAGCATTTTTGAAAGAAATACACTTAGAGCCTGTTTGGCCAAGTTTATGGGAGGCCAAAAAGTACTTTCTTTTGTCAAAAAAATACTTTTGAAAAATTTAAGGTGTACTATGGGCATAAGTATGGACACTCTGAGGCACAATGTAGGAAGAAAAATGGATCTCCACCTAAAATAAATGGGGGGAAAGAAAAGGAGGGGAACATAGCATAAACAAGTAATGGGTAACCAAAAGGTCCAGCATCACCAGCTAGAGCCACAGTAACATAGGGGAGCACACAAATGAGGGTTAGAAGTGATAAAGGGGAAAGGGGAAAGACACAAAGCAGTATAGTAGATGTAAATACAGACAAAACTAGAGGAAAAGAGAAACAACAGCCAAGTGAAAGGGCGACTGCTAGATAGATCACATCTTTGAATACAACTAAGAGTAATAGAGTGCAGAAACAAGGGGTGAAATAAAAAACACCTTTCAAGTATTGACCAGGGTAGAATCAGATTCAGATACCTAGGAGTCCACCTAGGAATAAGGGAGGTACTGCTCCGCAGTCCCCTAAGCATGGATAATATGTTGTGTTGGAACGTTAGGGGCCTAGATGCCTCTAACAAATAAAGGGAGGCCAAACTCCTATGTGGTAGAGAAAATACAGGACTTATGAGGTTCTTGAAAACAAAAATTAAGGCTAATAAGATATGAAAGGTGGCAAATACAATGTTTGAAGAATGAATGTATGTGACAAACTTGGACCACCATCCAAATGATAAAGTATGGGTGATTTGGAGGCCTGATTACTATACAGTCACATCACCGAGTGGGACTACTCAGGTAATAACTTGTAAAGTGGAAGCTATATCACTATAAATGACTTTTTTACTAACTTCAGTGTATGGATTCAACACGAGAAGAAATGAGAAGCTTTTGGAATTATTTAAAGACAGTGAATGAGGGTAATAATCTACTATGGGTGCTCATAGGATATTTAACTCTGTGCTGAACTTGGTGGATATAATTGGGGGTAACAAAGTGAGTATGGCTGAGAAGGTTGACTTTCACTCATGCTGGGACACTTGCAACCTGCTGGAATTACCTCATAAGGGCAATCGTTATACTTGGAATGATAAACAGAAGGATAGTAGGGTCTTTTTAAAAATTGATTGGGTCTTTGTCAATAATGAATGATTAAGTAAGATGCCCGCTTTCATTGCAAACTTCCTACCATAAGGAATTAGTGATCATTGTCATATGAAACTAAGCCTTATGAGCATTTCTATAAGAGACAAAAGACCATTCAAATTTTGTAATGTATGGACAAGCCACCCGTTGTTTCTGGATAAAGTACAGGAAATCTGGGAGCAACAACTAAATGAATATAGTATGTGGAGAGTTATAAAGAAGCTGAAAAGTTTAAAAAGGAGTTTAAGGGCACTCAATGGACAAAATTTTAGAAATATTCTATCTGAAGTAGAAGAGTGAGATGCTTTAATTCGACTGCAACATGCCTTACACACAAGACCTGGTGATTCAACCCTACAACATGAAGAAAGGAATCAATACTTAAAATTTAGGAGGACATCTTACCTAGTAGAAGTATTTTTACAATAAAAGGGTAAGGCCGCGTAGATCAAACTGGGGATGAATGTACCAAATACTTCTTCTCAATGATCAAATACAAACAATTACAACAAGATATCATTCAATTGAAGGATAATCAGGGCAACATGCAGACAAACCAAGATGACATTGATAATGTACTGGTTTAGGAAGGAAGGAGAATAATAGAACTAAAGCCTTCAACAATATCCTCAAGAATGGATATGTACTAACTATAGGAGATCAATTACAATTAATAAATTCATATACTGCAAAGGAAGTAAAAGATTCCATGCTCAGTATTGATGCAAATAAAAGCCCAGAGCCCGATAGGTATAGAAGTGGTTTTTATAAGAAGACATGGAATATTGTAGGAAAGGATATCTCAGAAGTTGTTTTAGAATTCTTTGCTAATGAAAAACTTCTGCAGTAACTAAACTCTATAATGATTACTTTGATCCCAAAGATAGCAGCACAACTGAATGCCAGCGAGCTCAGACCTATATCATGTTGCAATGTGCTATATAAGTGTATTTACAAAGTGATTTGTGCTATGTTAAAAACGGTAATGTCGCTGATTGTTAATGAGAGTCATGATACCTTTGTTCAGGGTAGGTCTCTCATCCATAATGTGAAGGTACAGGGGGGGGGGGGGGGGGTGAGTTGTGGTCTATTAAAAAAATAGTCAACTAACGATGATTTTAGTTGACTAGATTAAGAACATAATGTAAGATAACAGTAAATGTAGAAAGAATAACACACAACAATTTTATACTGGTTCGGTACCGTAGTGGTACTTACATCCAATTTTTCTTGGGTCACAAGGGTTCCTTTTAGATCTTGAAAATATTACAATACATATGGTTTTGATTCGTTCACCACCAACAAAGTATAGCAACAATGAATTTTGAATAATGACACAACTCTCTTTTGTGTTCTAATTCTTTCTATGTTTTGATACACTGATAAACTGAGGATTACAGTGTTTAGGCTAAGAACTAGAGAGGCTTAGAAAATAATGTGTGTAGTTGTTCAAGTCTTCATTTGATCTTAGCAGACTTCTTATAGGAGAAAACAGAGTCGTTGAGCCTTGACCGAAAATAGAGGCACAAGATCTTCAAAGGGATTTGACCCAAGGGGTGCCTCTTCGAATCCTGCTCTTGAGAGGGACCAGATTCGATCGTGACTTTCCTTGTCATAGGCTTACGTTGAGGAGACATTCAAGCATACGATTGATCTTAATTAAGGATATTGAATATTTGATGGCAATAGCTCCTTGATTTGTAATCTGATTTTCTTTGATTGAGGCCGAATAGATGTGCTAAAATTTGATTCCTTCTTCGTGTCCATTAATTCAGCAATCACATCTTTGGACAACTTCTCATTTATATTCTTTCCTTTTGATGATTTCGATTCCTGCAAATCAAGGTAAGTGAATATTTCCATCATTGAAACTTTGTAATATACATAATAACTAGTGAGGTAGTGCAACAAAAGTAGTACCTTCAGCAGAGGCATAAGTTGTACATACCCAAGCAAAAAAAAGTTTGTTTAAAACCACCAGCAAGCAAGCAAGAGCATAAAAAAATATTGTTTGTAACGCCGTCACACAGAATCACATTAACTTCTTCCTAGGAAGTACTTGAGAGTGTTTATCACTTTGGTGCAGAAGGAGTCATAGGAGTTTTCAACATCTTTGACAAGCTTATCCATCTTTTCACTCATGGAATTGAATGCCCCGATTCTTTGCCTCCGTGTGGCTCCTTTATCCATTCTGAGCTTAGCCACATCTGTACCTATCTCCTTAGTAACTCCCCTGATTTTGTCTACCTGTTCCTTCATCTCAACCAGTAGCAATTTCACCCTATCTAGATAATGCTGAATTTTCTGAAGATTTTGAGAGGCAGTCGACTGAGATGCTGGTTGTTCAGTTTGAACTTCAGCTGGCACTGGAATGCTTTCAACTTTGGCACCCTTAACCCATCCATAATCACCCAAGGGGTACCCCATCATTGAAAAAGTTATATTATCATAAGTGTTGGTAATGTGCTTGGGTGTAAAGGGTGCCAAATCCAACTTCATGACTTCGAGAATATGTGAGATAAGAAGACCATATAGTAAATCGGCAGCAGACGAAGATATGTCCCTATTACTTTCAAGCATGTATTGATAAATCCGCACAAACCAGTCTAGTCTTTTATTGTTAACAAGACAATAAAGTACAAAAACATCTCTAGTGGATAAAGAGCTAAGGGACCCAATTCTGGGGAGAAGAGTAGTAGCAATCATGTGGGCCAAGATACGATGTTCAAACTTAAGGTTCTTGGGACCGATATCAGGAGGATTATCAGACAAAAAGGTTTTTGCTTCTTCAAAGGAGACTTCAAAATCTTTTGGCCACGAATTTTGCACAACACACATCAAATCCACTAAACTTAGCAGAGAAAATCTTTTCAAATTGATAAGAATCCAAAACAATTCTAGTGCCTAATACCATAGATTCCAAATCATCTTTGTCATTCACAAAAAGGTTTGCATAAAACATCCTTACTAGTTCCTCATAAACAGAGTTTCCAATGGTATCAAACAGAGAAGAAATATGCTAAAAATCAAATATAGCAGTCACATCACAGTGTAGATTTTTCATGAGAGAGAGACTTACAGAGCGTCCATAAGCCATAGATTTTGACTTGTAGGACTCAAACCTTGCTTTTTCACTGGGGATGTAAAAGATTAATTTGTCCTCAGGACCAAATTTCGTGTTCTCCATTTTTCCTTTTTTACATGCAGCCTTTTTGGGAGTTTGCTTCATAGGTCTTTTGCCTGCTTTTTTCTGGCTAATGGGAGGATTTTCGGAAGAATCACTGCTCTCATTGTCCGTTTTTAGAAAATCTGAGTCAATGGATGACTCCAAGTCTACATGCTCTTCAGGTTTGAGGGGTTTTTGAAATCTTCGGCTGCATTTGGTTGCAGTGGAATAAGAGGGGTTTCTTTTGGCCATGGTGAGAGTGTTTGATTTGATGAGAATGGAGAGAGTAACATGGAAGGAAGGGTTTTTATCGGTACTTTTTGAGAGGAACGAAGGGTCGCTTTGGTTAAAGAAAAGGCGGGTTCAGAAGGAAGTGATACTTCTGAAGAGACTGATCGGCGGTACTGAAGAAGAAGCAATTATTACACTTATAAGAAAATTAATTAAACCACACATACTTAAGAAAATAAAATATTTTAGAACACGATAAAAGATTTATTTTACAAATTTGGCACAATGCCAGTCTTTTTTCGAAGAAAATAAAATCTTTCTTCCAAAAGTGATTTTGTAAAAATATCAACAAGTTGAGAATCAGTACTAATAAATTCTAAAACAATATCACCTTTAGTGACATGATTACGGATAAAATGATGTTTAATTTCTATATGCTTTGATCTATAATGATGCACATAATTTTTTGATAAACAAATAGCACTGGTATTATCACAAAATATAGGAGTAGAGGTAAGAGATAAATCATAGTCGAGAAGTTGATGCATAATCCATAGAACTTGTGTACAACAGCTTCCAATAACTAAATATTCTGCTTCAGTCGTTGATAGGGCAACACAATTTTGTTTCTTGCTTTGCCAAGATACTAATGCATTTCCCAAGAGTTGACACGTGCCACTTGTGCTTTTTCTATCAATCTTGTCACCTGCAAAATCTGCATCTGAAAAGTCTCTTAGAGCAAAATTGTTAGAACGATCATACTATAATCCTAGCTCAGAGGTACCAATTAGATGTCTAATAATTCGTTTAACAGCAGTGAGATGGGATTCCTTAGGAGCCGACTGAAATCTTGCACACTTGCACACACTGAACATAATATCTGATCGACTAGCAGTGAGATATAATAATGATCCAATCATTCCTCTATACATGGTTAATCAACCTTTTTTCTATTGCTGTCTTCATCGATCATTGTTGTTGGACTCATTGGAGTGCCGATTGATTTAGAATTTTCCATGCCAAACTTTTTGATAAGCTCCTTAGTGTTCTTGGTTTGGCTAATGAAAATCCCTTTAGGAGACTATTTGATTTGAAGTCCGAGAAAGAATGTCAGTTCTCCCATCATGCTCATTTCGAATTCTCCTTTCATAGAAAGAGCAAAATTCTTCACATAGAACAGAGTTAGGATTACCAAAAATAATATCATCAACATAAATTTGAGTAATAAGATTACCTGAACTAGAATGCTTAATAAAAAGAGTTGTATCGATATTACCTCTTTTGAACCCTTGATTTAGAAGAAAAGAGCTTAACCTTTCATACCAGGTATGAGGAGCTTGTTTGAGACCGTACAAAGCTTTAGTCAGTTTGTATACATAATCAGGAAAGGTGACATTTGCAAATCCCGGTGGTTGCTTCACATATACTTCTTCAGAGATGTGGCCATTAGGAACGCACTTTTAACATCCATTTGAAATAGCTTGAATCCTCTGTGAGCAGCGAAAGCAAGTAATATTCGTATGGATTCGAGTCTTGCTACAGGCGAAAAGGTTTTATCATAGTCAATTCCTTCTTGCTGGGAGTATCCTTGAGCAACCAATCTTGCTTTATTTCGAACTACCTGACCTGATTCATTCAATTTGTTTCTGAATTCCCACTTAGTTCCAATGATGGATGAGTTTAAAGGTCTTGGAACCAATTCTCATACTTTATTTCTTTCAAATTGATCTAGTTCCTCTTTCATAGTACTTATCCAGTGAGTATATTTGAGAGCTTCATCCACTTTCTTTGGCTCAAGTTGAGAAATAAGAGCCACATGAGATTTGTTCTTCTGTGACCTTCTTTTAGTGATTCCTTCCTGTAGATCTCCTATAATGAATTTGTGAGGATAGCCAGGTTCTTTTGAGGAAGGTTCTCTTTCTACATTAGTCGACTGATCTGCTGGAGACAGTTCGAGATTTTCTGCGGGCTCTTTAGCTGGTTGAGTCTGTTGAACAGCTGACTTACTTTGATGATCCTTTTCTACAATAACAGGTTTAGGGACAAAAGAGATTTCCTCATCTTCAAGAATTTTTTCATTCCTTGGAGGAGGGTTAGTATCAACAAAAACAACATGAATTGATTCTTCAATGCATAAAGTTCTTTTATTGTAAACTCTATATGCTCTACTTGAAGGAGAGTATTCAAGAAATATACCTTCATCACTCTTAGGATCAAACTTACCCAAATTGTCCTTTCCATTATTGTGGATAAAGCATTTGCATCCAAAATAGTGAAAGTAGCTGATATTGGGTTTCTTACCGTTCCATAGTTCATAAGGAGTCTTTTTGAGGATTGGTCGAATCAGATACCTATTGATGATGTGGCATGCTGTACTCACAGCTTCTGCCCAGAAGTGATGAAGTAAGGAACTTTCCATAATCATGGTTCTTGCCATGTCTTGTAAAGTTTTATTTTTACGCTCTACTACTCTATTTTGCTGCGGTGAATTTGATGAAGAGAAGTTGTGAGAGATTCCTTGATCGTTGCAAAAATTTTCAAAAGTTCTGCTTTCAAATTCTCCTCCATGATCACTCCTCATAATAGATATGTAGTATCCCTTTTCTTTTTGAACCTTCTTATAGAAAACTTCAAAAATCTTTAGAGCATTATCTTTGTGACTTAGAAACATAACCGAGGTAAATCTAGAGAAATCATCTACAATGACAAAAGTATATTTCCTACCACCTATACTAGTAGTTTTAGTTGGACCAAATAAATCCATATGCAATAATTAAAGAGGTTTGGAGGTGGAAACAATGTTTTTAATTTTGAAAGTAGAGCAAGTTTGTTTTTCCAGTTGACATGCATCACAGATATGATCCTTTAAAAAGATTAGTTTTGGAAGACCGATTACAAGATCATGTGTTAGAAATCTTTTGAATAGTATGCATGCTGGCATGACCAAGTTTTCTATGCCAGACCCAGGGATCATCAATCATGGAAGTAAGACAAATTTGATCTCCAAGATTATCTAAATTGCTGATAGGATAGACATTTCTGTCTCTATTGCCAGAAAAAATGATTTTAGGTGATTCATCTTATATAAACCAACCATGTTTCTTAAAACGAACCTCATAGTTGTTGTCACATAGTTGACTAACGCTGAGAAGATTATAGCCGAGTTCATCAACCATGTAGACTTCATCTACATCACATGTTGAGCTTAGAGGAACTTTTCCAACACCAATTATATTTACTTTGGATTTGTCTCCAAATGTAGTTGTTCCTCCATCTAGTTTGGTGACTGATTTGAACAATTGTTTGTCACCAGTCATATGTCTGGAACACGCGCTGTCGAGATACCATTTTCCTTTTCGATTCTTCTTGCGGTGTTCCTGCAAAATAAAGTTACTTGTTTTTAGGTACCCAAGCATGCTTGGGTCCTGAATGGTTAGAATGTTGAGTGTTAGCTTGATTTGAAGATTTAGGTCTCTAGACCCATCTCATGTTATCCTTGAACCTGCAACGATTAGAGGTATGACCCCTTTTACCATAATAAAAACATGGTGGACTATTAGAGTTTCCAGAACCTTTTTCTGCTCTAATTCTGTTACTGCATTGGTTAGTACTATGGCCATTTTTACCACAAAAGGAACTGGCAAGAAATTTTTGTTTGTGATGTGTAGTCTGATTTGATTTGACTAAGCTGTGACTGGTGGATTTTTGCAATCCATTCAATTGAAGTTGAAGCTCATTAACTTCATCCTGTAGCATATCACGCTCAATTTCACATACTTACAATTTCAGGGCCTAGTCTTTCTTTTCTCTCTTGATCTTTCTAAGTTCATTCACAACTTTCTTTATATCTGCAAGAGCAATATCAACAAATTCTTGAAGTTTATAACAATTAGGGCCTGTGGGAAGACGTACCTCACTAGTTCCTTCATCTGCCATTAATAAATGTAGACGAATATATGTCAGATAACGAAAGTATATATTCTATAGTAAGTATTGATATAGAAGAGCAGAATCAAATAGACTCATCAGATTCAGAGGAAGAAGAATTAATAAATGAAATAGGAACGGAAAAGTTAGATTTAGAAGAGATACAGACAAGTACCACTACTAAAAATCTGCTAAAAACCGACCAACTATTTCCGACCAACGTTGGTCGGTCAAAAAAAGCGACCAAAAACCGTCCAAGTTGGACGAAAACTGGGGAAAAAATATTTACATTTTTTAAAAACTAAATACCGACCAACGTTGGTCGGTAAATTGGTCAACGAATTATCCCAGCTGATCAGACAAGAAAATTTTGGATTACCGACCAACGTTGGTCGGTAATCTGGATCCA